>JAANYP010001191.1:0-95982 GCA_020465985.1 Centrapalus pauciflorus
CTAGGCTCTGCTACCACTTGTTAACGGTCTACGACTGCAAGATATATCTTGAGCGGATCCGTGACCGAGGCCGGAATCCTCGTTGCGGTTACAGTGAACGAGTGCGGAATCCTCGTTGACGGTTAGACGGACAACTCTCAACCAACGGAAACACGGAGACTATTAGACGCTGAACGAACGACACACGAACGATCCTACGTACTAATTCTCTCCGAAACGGCACTCACCTAGCTGATAAACTCGAGATCGCCTCTTGCTTAATTCCTCACGAATTCTGCAAAAAGTCCCTTAATGATTCGAGTCTATCCCTAATTATAGACCCTGATTCGAGTTTGTTGTGGGCCAACCTCGAATCTGGCCTAAGCCCCATTCGAATCTGTCCATCTGACAGACTCGAATCTAGCCCATTCGAATCTAAGGATACATTCGAATCTATCACAGATTCGAATGTCTTCCTTTACCTATTCGAATCTAGCCAATACACTTAAACACTTAAGTGATGAAACTTATGTTTTAACTTATGCTTGAGTTAATCTTTGACCTTTATGTTTGAACTTCTTGTAATACGTTACATCAAGTTCAAACACACAATCAATAACAGACAAACACATATAAAACATATATATCAAAATACTTGTTAATACTCAGAAGATTACCCAAACCATAATGCAGATCGATTAGACTGCTATCGTCACACAGGGTGTACCAACATACTTTAAGCTGTTTGATATCCAAAGCATCATCCAATGAGTCTGCTCTTTGGCATAGAAGGATGTGTCACATGAACTTCAAGTCCATGAATGTTTTAGTCAAAAAGAATCTGGTAAGAGGTTTACCACAAAAGGAGTTCATATGTGATGATCATTGTGTAGCATGTCTTAAAGGCAAGCAACACAAAACTTCTCATAAGGCCAAAGAAGTAAATTCAATCTCATCTGCTCTTTATCTGATTCATATGGATCTAATTGGTCCAACATCTGTTTTGAGCTTGAATAAAAGGGCCTACTATTTAGTTATTGTTGATGATTTCACCAGATTTACTTGGGTTTACTTTCTTAGGTCTAAAGATGAAACTGCTGAGCTAGTTAAGTCATTTATTCTTAAGATAGAAAACCAATCCAACTCAAAAGTCAAGGTGATAAGATCAGACAATGGATCTGAGTTTAAAAATCATATTCTAAACAGTTTTTGTGAGTCCAAAGGTATTGCTACGCAATATAGTGCACCAAGAACACCACAACAAAATGGTGTAGCTGAAAGAAAGAACAGAACGTTAATTGAGGCTGCTAGAACGATGTTAGCTGATTCAAAACTGCCAATGACCTTTTGGGCAGAAGCAGTCAACACAGCCTGTTATGTTCTAAATAGGGTTCAGATTGTTCAATCACAAGGGAAAACTCCATATGAGTTATTCCATAATAGAATTCCCTTAATCGCCTTTTTCAAGTCATTTGGCTGTCCATGTACCATTCTTCACACTAAGACTCAGTTAGGGAAGTTTGAAAGTAAGGATGAAGAATGTTTCTTTGTAGGATACTCAAGTCAAAGCAAAGCCTATAGAGTATATAACAGTGTGTCTAAAACCATTGACGAAAGTGCCAATGTTGAATTTAATGAAAATACTGCGAATGTCAAAGGCACTGGTCATGATTGGTTGTTTGATTTAGATTCACTAACAAATTCTCTGAGCTTTGTTGAGTATACTGCAGAAGCTGATGCAAACAGGATTGAAGCTGTCAACACAAATTCTCATGCTGTCAATGCAAATTCTCAAGCTGTTGGCACAAAGTTTCAAACTGCTGCAGATTCAAACAATTGGGATGAGTATACAAGTATACCACTTCTGTCCTGTGACCCTCCAGGGGTTCTGAATGCTCCACATGATTCAAATCCAGACACTGAAGTGCAACTCCCAAGTCCTGAGAGAACAGCTCCAACACAAAGGGAACCAGTCCCAGATTCAAGTCAAGCTGTTCCAGAAGCTAAACCATCCACTGGTCCTGATGGGGATGATACAAATCTTGGATCTTTGTTTCAGACAGATAGAGAGCCTACACTCAGAGTTCATAAGTATCATCCTCTCAATCAAATAATGGGTGATCCACGTACACCTGTGCAAACAAGGAAAATGGTTCAAAATGAGACTGCTGCTGCTGAACAAGCAGTTCCTGAATTCAGTCTAGCTGCTTTTGAACATGCCTGTTTCATGTCTCAGCTAGAACCTAAAAAGGCATCAGAAGCTTTGAAAGATTCATCCTGGATTGAGGCAATGCAGGAAGAGCTTCTACAATTCAAGATTCAGAATGTATGGACACTTGTTGATCTTCCTAAAGGAAAGAGAGCCATTGGTACAAGATGGGTGTTCAGAAACAAGAAGGATGAGAGAGGGATAGTCATCAAGAACAAAGCAAGACTAGTAGCACAAGGGTACACTCAAGAGGAAGGCATAGATTATGATGATGTATTTTCCCCAGTAGCAAGAATTGAAGCCATCAGACTGTTTTTAGGTTATGCAAGCTTTAAAGGTTTTAAAGTGTATCAAATGGATGTGAAGTCTGCTTTTTTATATGGCACAATTGAAGAGGAGGTCTATGTGTGTCAGCCTCCTGGTTTTGAGGACTATAAGTATCCAGACAGAGTCTACAAGCTAGACAAGGCTCTCTATGGACTCCATCAAGCCCCAAGAGCATGGTATGACACTCTGTCATCATATCTTCTATAGAATGGGTTCAAGAGAGGCACTCTGGACAAAACACTATTCACAAAGTCCATCAAAGCTGAGATTCTGCTTGTACAAATCTATGTTGATGATATCATTTTTGGCTCAACGAATGATTGTCTGTGCAAAGAGTTTGAGACATTAATGCACAAAAAGTTTCAAATGAGTTCAATGGGAGAACTCACTTTCTTTCTAGGATTGCAGGTCAAGCAGAAGCCCACTGGTCTTTTTATAAGTCAATCAAAGTATGTTAAAGACATACTGGAAAAGTTTGGGTATCAAGACACCAAAACTGCAAGTACTCCTATGGATCCTCACAAGCAGCTCCATACAGACAAAGATGGAATAGATGTGGACATTCGTTTATACAGATCTCTTATAGGATCTCTTATGTATCTAACATCTTCTAGACCTGATATTATGTTTGCTGTTTGTGTGTGTGCTAGGTTTCAATGCTCTCCAAAGGACTCCCATTTGGTTGCTGTTAAGAAAATCTTTAGATATCTCAAAGGCTAACCACATTTAGGCCTCTGGTATCCTAAAGACTCTCCTCTTGAACTAACAGCCTATTCTGACAGTGATTATGGAGGATGCAATATTGACAGAAAATCCACAACTGGTGGATGTCAATACTTGGGAACAAGATTGGTCTCTTGGCAGTGCAAAAAGCAAACAACTGTCTCCACATCATGTACTGAAGCAGAATATGTAGCAGCTGCAAGTTGCTGCTCCCAAGTGATGTGGATTCAAAATCAACTGAGAGACTATGGTATGAATTTCCTATCCACTCCCATTTATATTGACAATTCAAGTGCAATTAGCATTGTACAAAATCCAGTGAAATTTCCCAAAACCAAGCATATAGAAATTAGATTTCATTTTATAAGGGATTGCAATGAGAAGAAATTAATCCAAGTTACCAAAATTCACACTGATGATCAGTTAGCTGATCTATTTACAAAACCATTTGATGTAGGAAGATTCAGTTTCCTAGTATCAAATATTGGTGTGGTTAATATGGATTAATTTGTTTTTCTGTGTACCTATGCTTGATTAAGGGGGAGTCACTGTTTCATTAACAGTCGCCCAATTTTCAACTAACAGCTTGAGTATTTTCTCAAGCTGCTAGTTCATTTTCTCGGACTGTTAGTTGTTTCACTTGATCTGTCAAAGTGTGCAGGGTACTATGGTCATTTTCCTAAGTGTGCGCGGGTTTAGATATTTTCAAAACCTTTAAAGGTTCCATTTTCGTTCTATTGTAACTACCAGTTGCAAAATATCTTCTTGAACCCTTCCTGATTCTCTGAACCAATTCCCACCCACACCCACTGAAACCCTAAAATCTCCGATTGATCTTCAATGGAATTCGTCAAAGAATACAACTATTTACCCTACTCTCTCAAACACGCTGATCTTGAACCGTTTCATGACATGATGGAATTCCTTCGAAGTTCCCATATCCATCATGCCCTCAATATCAATCCCACCATATACATCTCACATATTGAGCAGTTCTGGAACCATGCATCTTTAAAAACCGTCAATGGAGTCTCTTCTCTGACATCCAAAATCGATGGCAATACCATCACAGTGACTGAGGAATTCATTCGACAACATCTGCATCTTCAAGATGCCTCAGGTATAACAGACCTATCCCTTAATGAGTTACATACTGGTCTTTATAATATTGGATATAGGGGTCCTGCTGACTCTTTTACTTTCTTTAAAGCACACTTTTCTCCTAAATGGAAATATCTTGTGCACATTATTCAGCAGTGTATTAGCCCAAAAAGAACTGGTTGGTCTGAATTTTCATCCAACATTGCCACTGCCTTGGTGTGCTTTTCAACAGGCCAACAGTTAAATTTTTCAAGTATGATTTTCCAGGGGATGTTAAGGCATCATTCCCTAAAGAATGGGAAATTTTTGATGTATCCTAGATTTTTAGTAGAAATAATTGCAATTGCAAAAACTTGCACAAATTGTAATATACATGAGAGGATACATGTTTCCCATAGGCACTCACTATCTTCTATTAAATGGCTTTTAAAGCCAAGTGCCAATTTTTTGAGTGTAGATGTCCCATTGCCTTCTGCAATGATGGGCATCATTCCGAGAAACAGAGGAGAGGGTCCTGAGCAGGCTCAGCCTAACATTACTGCTTCACCCCCAGGACCCCAACCTACTCCTCATGATACTTTCGTTCCTTTTGTTAAGCCCACATCTCCACTCCAACTATACAAAAGAAAAAGAGGTCCAGGAGCTCCTTCCTCCTCAGCCCTCATACAAGAGCCAAATAACCCTGTGCAGGAGGACACCTCTGCACAGAATATCCAAAGGGCACCCATTGAGGATACTCCCAACCTCAATCAGGAGGTGGACATCTCACCAGAGATAGTCCATATGGGTTCTGTGGCTGACACTACTGTTGCTTCTACACAAGAGGCACATGACAGTGCCAACATCACTAAGACCACACCCATGGCAACAGCAGGTGTGCAAGCACCAGCTGGAAGTCCCCAGTACCAAGAACAGAGGGGCTCAGAAGTTTCTACTTCTGGTATACATGCCAGTGATAGATCTCAAGCACCACATTCGTTTGCTGATCTTGAGGCTAGTCTGCAACTGATGTTACTAACGGATCCTAAGCTGCAACCTGTTGTAGCAATGTTGGAATATCATCAGTCAATCATTGATGCACATGGGGCACAAATAATTGCACTCAGGCAGGCAGAAGCGGCTCAAACTCAAAGAATGGATTATCTCCATAAAGGGTTTACCCTCTGTGGGAATAAGATCATTCAATTAGAGCGTATGTTTCAAACCCAAGTGGCAAAGGTTGTAGGTCCTCCTGACCAAACCAATGCTTCCAAAAAGGGGGAGAATCAGGAGATCCCTAAATCAGTCCAAGCAGCTCCAACAAAATCAGTCCAAGCAGCTCCAACAGTTCAAGAATCTAGGCTAACAGTCCTAACAGCTTCTCAAGCTGTTAGCCTAGAAACTCAAGCTGCTTCTACAAAAGCAACTGGAGTTGTTATAAGAGAAGGAATTCAAGCTCCCATCAGTTCGCCACAACTTCTGCTACAAAAGATAAGGGCAAGGGCATTCTTATAGAGTCTCCAAAGCACAAATTTTCTACCAAAGAAGCCCAGATTGCCTTTGATGCTGAGATTGCCAGAAAGATAGCAGAAGAACAAGATAAAGCTTTAGACCAGCACCCCCATGCCCCAATGCAAGATGATGAGACCTTAGGAGATCACCTAAGAGGGTTTGTGGTCAAGCAAGGTGAAAGGAAGAGAAACATGCCAACAGGGCATTCAAAGGCTGAGCATAGAAGATTTCTGATTAATTTTTCCTTTGCATCTGGTATCCCAAAGAAGATGGCTCAGTCCATGAGCACAGAAAGGCTGCAGGATATTCACGATAAGGAATTGAAAAAACGTAAGGTAGCCAAGGTCTCCCAAGAAGTCCAAAGATCAAAACATTCAGTTCAAGCTGCTGCCAGTGATCCTGCTCCTTCTGTTCAAGCTGTTGCTCCTATTCCTCAACCAGAGCCAAGCTCACAAGCAAAGCTTGATAAGGTAAAAAGGGTGCTTTTTGAGCATCAGCTGCAACAAGTGATGGAGATAGAGAAGCCCCTTGACCAGCATGATTTCTCAAAACCTCTTATTACTTATTGGTATGCTAAGCCAATGGATAACATTGACTTAAGATATCACTTTGTAGTAAGAAGAGAAACTGGTCCTGGGGAAGAGTATAAAAGCATAATGCATATGGCTCAAGGGATGACAAGAGATGAGCTTACAAGGATGTATCATGTTGGGATTGCCACTCAAGTCAGATCTTCCCTCCCACAAGTAAAACAAGCTATTAAAGATCTACAGAGCATTTTTGATCCGGAGTCAATAAGGAAGGATATAGAAGATGCCAAGGAGATGTAAATTGTACAAGTTGATCTGTTTGTCAAATCAAAGACTTACAGAATCAGGTTTGCAAATGGATCCTGTATATTCTTCTATTCTGAATTCTTTGATCTTCCAAAGGCTATGCTACTTCAAATGAGGACAGTAAGAATATATTGTGATAGAGAAGATTTGAAGAGAGAATTTTTGAAGGCTGTCAATCAGAAACTTGCACAGTTGTAAGTTTTTGAAAGCTTTGGTTTGTAAATAACAGTTTACTGGTTTTATTTCCTTATTTGTATAGAACTTAAAGTCTTGTGTAAAGAATTTAAGTTAGGGGGAGATTGTTGGGAAATATTCTAAGTAGTTCAAACTGTTAGTTAGACTTTTCAGACTGTTAGTAGAATTTCTGTGTAAGTACAAAGTTCATGCTGTTAGTTGAAGAATTTCGAGCTGCTAGTACAAAAGTTCAAGCTGCCAGAGTAATTTCACTCAAGCTGCTAAGAGATTCAAGCTGCTCAACAGTTTTATAAACAGAAAGTGCTGATATTCAGGAAAAGATATTTACATGAAGATTCCAGCATATCTACTATCAGAGAAGTCAGTGTCCTTCAAGGAAACAAATAAGAAAGCATTATAAATACATAGAATAGGTTTTTCTATTGTATTAGAAGTTTCTGCATATTCAAGTTTGTAATTGCTTTTTGTTTAAGTTTTCATATGCCTCTAAGGTTGTAAAACCCTAAGAACAATTTGTGTTCTTCGTCTAATCAAACAGATTAGAGGTGATTGTAATCATTCCGATTCAGCAATAGAAGCAATTTTGTTTATTTCTTATGTTTATTTGTTATGAATTCTGAAAGCTTTCATCAAAATAATTAAGTGTTATTACGCAAACTTCTTAATTAGACTTTGATTTAATACAAGGTTATTGATTTATACTCTGATCAATTCAAATCAGTTAATCTTAGGTAGTTAAGTTCAAATCCTGACAAGTGGTATCAGAGCCACAGGTCGTTCTTTGTTTTTCAAAGTCGAAAGCTTTCTTTTAAACTTTTAATCTTTTGCAATGGAATTTGATAATAGCAGCAGTGGATCTGGGCAAGGACTCAAAGTGCCTATGCTCAAGCCCACTGAGTTTGAGATGTGGAAACTCAGGATTCAACAGGATATTCAATTCATTGATTATGCTATATTGGAAGCTGTTGAATTTTCTCCTGTAGTTGATCCAGAACTTGATGATGAGGGAAAACCAGTCAAAACTCCTCCAAAAACTGAACTTAAAAGAAAGGCTAGAATGAATGAAGTGAAAGCTCTTACACTTTTACAAATAGCCATTCCTGATGCTTATCAACATCAGTTCAAAAAGTTTTATACTGCTCATTCTCTTTGCAATGCTTTAGAGAAAAGATTTGCTGGTAATGCCAGTACCAAGAGAAATCAAAAGGATCTTTTGAAACAGCAGTATGAGAACTTTTCTGGTGGCAAGAATGAAAACCTTACTCAAATCTTTGACAGGTTCAACAAACTGATAAGTGAACTGGAAAGTGCAAATGAAACGCCCCGTTCTAATAACGCGACACTTTTACTTAAATCTACAAAATATTCCTCGAAGTAATAAAATAAAACATTTTAATATTCTCATTCTTCAATTTCAATACATAAATAAACTAAAACCATCACATTCAGAGTGCGCTAAAATATAACACCTAATTATTACAACCAAATTGAAAGTCTAGGGATCTACCCATCCCAAGTACAAAATATAAATCAGAGTAAATGCGGAAGTCATTTTGATACCATAAATGCTCAAACTCTAGATCCTGAAGCTGGCGCCTTTCCCTTATCAGCTAAACCTGAAAATTTGCCCCCACGACCGGGGTAAGCCGTCGCCTAGCGAGTAACAGATTTAAAAGCACAGACAAGCATATATAACATGATCAATCACAAATATCGGCTCAAATTCAACATGTGTAGCATTACGACTCGCTCGATTTAGCATACACGAATTAGGTATTGTTACCGGCTCGCTCGATAACAAGTACACAGCGTACGACTCGCTCGGTTTGCACGTGTACTAAACATGCGGCTCGCCCGCCATACAACTCGGAAGCACACAGCAACCTCGCTTAATCCACATAATACACAGTATGCATACTGGGGAAAAGGGTTCTCCGAAATCGGCTCAATGCAACAAAATAAATAACAACATTCAAGGCTAAGCATGGTAGTTAAAGAATAATCATGGAAATAGACACGAAAGAGATATCCAGTGCAAGCATATCATTTATGATCATTTGCGAAATTAAATCAATTACTCACAGTGCCTGCAATCTGTACTCACCAAGCGTATACCCGCTATCAGCTGAAAGCACTAACGAAATCCACACACCTCAATGAATTACTAAAGACCTGATATCAAAGTACATTGCCTACTTATCAATATTCTTCACTCTATAAGTCACTAATCTATTATTCATTGAAATTTACTTAAATAGCTTACAATTATTTATTTACTATTTCGTTAAATAATCATCAAGTTCTCTTATAAAAATAATTGATTTGTTAGAACAATTTAATGAACTTATAAAAAAAAATATCGATTTGGATGTTATGATTTACTTAGTTAATCTAATTACTATTTATTTAAAGTTTATTAAATAAATATTAAACTACCATAAAAAGATAAATAAATAATTAGATTTACTTTAATGAAATCTTAAGTTACTCTAGGACTAATTTTTAAACCATACAACTTTAGTCCATATATAATCCAATGAATTATTTAAAACAGCTCACAAATTACACAATCTGAAAATTAACATTAACATGATAGCTAATAAATGTGGTTTGGGTTATTTAATATAACAAGCCCTCTATCAAATAAAAATAAAATTTTGCCCAGCCCAAAACAAAGAAAATAATTGAAACTTAAAGCCCAAAGCCCACAATTAGAATAACAAGAATTTCAGTCCATTATTCACTTAATTTTATGGCCCAATTTTAACTCTAACCTAACCTACCTTAAAAGACCCAAAGCCCAACCCTAAATAATAAACCCTAAACTTAACCTAATACAATACCAAAAGAATTACATAAAAATAAAAATTACAAAATAAAAAAAAACATATTCCTCTCCTATCTCCCTCGGCTGAGCAACCAGAAAAGAAAAGAAAACAACATGGCAGCCGGCGGCTACCTGAATGAAACCGACAAGCTCGCCGGCCAAGCCGTTTCCGGCGCCGACGAGCCCACCACCCCACCACACACTCAACTCTATTCCATCTCTATCGACTTAGCAACCAGGAAGAAAAGAAGAGGAAAAGCAGTACTGAGATCATTTAGAGAGGTGGCGGTGGCCACCGGCCATGCTGCCGCCGCACCTTCTCTTCGTTCAGATTCCGGCCAACACTCCCCCCTACTTCCTCACCTCTCTCGGTGGAACAGAAACCACATGAAGAACCAAAAACAGAGCTGCCGGCTCTGTTAGTTCTGCCTCTGTCAACCACCGCCGCTGGGACCTCTTCCTGCCGCCGTTCGACCGCCGGCCTGGACGAACTCAAACCCATTGATTCCTATTCTATTTTCTTGATTTTTCACCCAACATTTCAATCCCAAACCTCAACTTCAAACATCATGGAACTCAACTAATTTTTTTCTGGAGTTAAGCATTTATACTTATTCTACTATAATTTCTATTCCTTATCTGGATCATTTATGTATAAGTTTCAGATTATATATATTTTTTTATTATATAAAATCACCATTGTTGAGTACATAGAGCTTTTAAATCTAGAAATGATAAAGATGATAAACTTAGTTTATAGATTTATACTTATTTTCATGTTAAGATTCCATCTGTAATCCAAACTTCATGAGACTAATTAACAAAATAACTGATAAAAATTGATGAAGTTTACCTCAAATTTAGGATGATGTTGATGATGATGAATTTATGAAAAAGATGACAATAATGGTGATGATTTAATCTTCAAAATCCACCCTCATATTCTTTAGGATAAAAACAATCCAGATTTTTAGTGTGTGTTTTTGTATGTGTTTTGATAGGTTAGTGATAAAATGAAAGAATTAAGGGTCATACTTATATAAGATTTATGATGGATAATGTGATCATGGTTAACATGGATGATATGGATATGATCACATGATAATAACCTTAACAAATTCTTGTTGGGATTCCTTGCACACCTCAAAATTTCTTTCTTTTATTTAATTAATATCTTTCAAGATGACAAATTTTCATGTTATATGATTGAACATCTATATCTCACATATAATTATTTATCCCACATTATAAAATAACCCCATAGCCTTATCATTTGAATCTAAATTAAATTAACTTACGGTTTTTAAGATAAAACGATAAAATTACGAATAATTGTCTGACTTTAAATTAGCGGGTGTTACAGCAAAAGTCAACCTGGATCAAGATGAGGTCAACAGAAAGTTTCACAGAAAGTTTCCCAGAGAAAGTCTCTCAATGGAGAACAAAAGACACTCTTGATGAAATAGAACTGGATGATCTGTACAACAGTCTGATAGTGTTTGAGACTGAGATTGATACTAAAAAGAAATCTCTTTCTTATAATCACAATACTGCACTTATGTCATCAGAAAAATCTAATTGCAGTGATTCCTTTTCAGGTGGTGATGGCAACTCTACTGAAGCTCACTATGAGGCTTTTATTGCCAATGATGGACTGTTTGCACTAAATGCTGAAGATCTAGAACAGATTCATCCAGATGATCTTGAAGAGATGGATCTGAAGTGGCAACATGTAATGCTGACAATGAGGGCCAAAAGGTTTCTTAAAAGAACTGGCAGGACCAACTTTCAAGCCAGAGAAGAAGGCAAACCAGCTTTTGATAAGTCAAAAGTTGAGTGTTATTGTTGGTACACCCTGTGTGACGATAGCAGTCTAATCGATCTAACATTTTGGTTTAAGTAATATTCAACATTGTGGTTTAACGAGTGTTTGATATATATGTTTATATATGTTTGTCAGTTATTGATTGTGTGTTTGAACTTGATGTAACATATTACAAGAAGTTCAAACATAAAGATCAAAGATTAATTCAAGCATAAGTTAATAACATAAGTTTCAACACTTAGGTGTTTAAGTAAATTAGTTAGATTTGAATTATATAAGGCTTGGCATTCGAATCTGTGATAGATTCGAATGTAGCCATAGATTCGAATGAGACCAGATTCGAGAGTGTCTTTATGGACAAACTCGAATGGGCCTTTGGCCAGATTCGAGTTTGGCCCACAACAGACTCGAATCAGGGTCTATAATTAGGGATAGACTCGAGATATTATTAGACTTTTTGCAGAATTCGTGAGGGATTAAGCATAAAGCGATCTCGAGTTTATCATCAGCGTTAGTGTCTTTTCGGAGAGAATCAGTTCGTAGGATCGTTCGTGTGTCGTTCGTTCAGCCTCTGATAGTCTCCGTGTTTCGTAGTTGAGAGTTGTTTCCGTCTACCCGTTAACGAGGATTCCGCACTCGTTGACGGCTCCGCGTCTAGATAGATCTCGTGTTGGTAGACCTTACAAGTGGTATCAGAGCCTAAGGAGTGTTCTTCGTGTTCATCTAGATACATTCTAGGTTTCTTGACGCTAGTTGGACGGTTTTTCTCTCAAAATCGTGTTTTTTTCGAGTTTGCGGCGCTCGAATCTAATAGGGGTAATTAGGGTTACACTTAGTCTCGAGTCTAACCAAAATCCGCTCCTTTCGAGTCTGATACAGAGGGTTTCGAATCTATTTCGAGTTTGTGCTACATTCGAATAGGATCTCGAGTCTAGTTAGCTTCGAGTTTAATTCGAGTTTAGTTTAGTTTCGAATAGGGGTTTCGAATCTGCTGTTATTTCGAGTTTGTCTGCCTTCGAATCTAAGGACTTTTCGAATCTGACATAATTTCGATATTAATTGAATTATAACACTTAATCGAATTTAATCCCAAATAAATTGGAATCTGATTACATTCGAATCTACCTAGATTCGAAAGAATTAATTCACATTAGTTTCGAATTAAATTAATTAAGGTCAATTCACTTACTTTCGAAAAGATGTCAAATCTTCAAAAATTCCTAGAAATGGACCACGAGGTCGGGAAGGCAAACGCTCCGCCTAAGCTGATGAAAGTCGAGGATTATTACTGGTGGAAAGATCGGTTTACCGATTTCGCGCGTTTTAATGAAATGCGCATGTGGGTGTGTATCGACGAAGGATACATTCCACCAGTCTCAGAAGTTGAAGGCCGTCAGAAAGTCTTATCATACCAAATGATGAAGGAGGATGATAAGAAATTGTATGAAGCCGAAAACAAAGCTTTCTCGCTGATCCGAATGGCTTTGCCTCAGGATATACTGCACACATTTAGGACTCAAAAGACGTCAAAATAACTTTGGGAGTCGCTAGAGAAGAGGTGTGAGGGTAATCCTAGGGTCCGTAGAAAGCGTACAGAACTGTTGAAACAACTGTTTGCAATTTTCAAGGCGTTAAAAGATGAACATCTGGATGACATCATCACCCGGTTTTATCACCTGTTGACGGAACTTGAATGTCACGGGATTGAGTTTACTAACACCTACAAGAATAACAAGCTTCTTGATGCCTTACCAGCCAAATGGGCTATGTATGTGGCAATAATCAAGCTGAACGAGGACAAGTATTACACTCAATCTCTGGATGATATAGTGGGAACGTTGCGGGCATATCACTTCGAGCTACTGAAGGCCGAGACTGATTACGAACAAGTCCAGAATCCAGCAATGTATTTTGGAAAGACAACAAAACCTTCAGCGGCAGCCGAACCGAAGACTGCTACAGCGTTTTTCACAGGAGAAACGTCGTCACCAGCAGAGTCTGATGACACACTGAATCGCGCGTTCTTAGGATTAGGAAGATCGGAAGAACCGCAGCCTCAAGTACAACAGGCATCGACATCTCAGAGCTATTCGAAGATGCCCATGAGCGCAAAATCAGCGGAAGAACATTTGAATCTGCTTGCTTCTTTTGTGGCCGCATACGGGAATTGTGTTCAGGGAAAGATTAACGATCCTGCTCTCTGGGATGAAGACTACGATCAGGTCGACCCTGATGATCTTGAGGAAATGGATCTTAAATGGCAACTGGCCATGGTAACCCAACAGGTTAAGAAATTCATTAAAAGAACTGGGAGGAATCCGCAGATGAATAACAAGGGGATAGGATTTGACAAGTCCAAGGTAAAATGCTACAACTGTCAAGGACTAGGACACTTCGCCAGGGAGTGTCAGAGACCGAAGGTGGAGACATACCAAGGGCAGAGTCAGCATCAGGGACAGTTCCAAAATCAGTCCCAACAACGATACCTTCCAAGTTCATCATCTGGTCAAGCCAATCTAGCGGGTCTACTATCCAATGTCACTTCAGACAGACAGCTAGATGGTACGTATGATTGGAGTTCACATCCAGAATCGAATGCTCGGGCTTTTATGGCAGAAGTCACGGAAACTGGGTGTGATGGGGAAGAGCAGACCACAAGGGACAGCAGTCCGATGTGGGTAGAGAAGGCGAATGATCAGACAGTTCTGGAGTTTGCTGCTCAGATGGCCAACGTGGAATCTGATAACTCAAAGGTTAGTCTGACTTACTCACTTTTTCGTGATTTATGTGCGTTATGTGTTAATTCTAACGATAGGTTAAATCTTGTCTTAGAATCACATAAAACCATAACTGCTCAAAATGAGAATTTAAAAACTGAAAACGCTAGCCTAAACGATATCAAGCAAGATCTTAAAGAAAAGCTTAAGGCTGATGCTCAAGACGTAATAGTTCTAAAGGACAAACTGAGTGAGCAGTGCGTTAGGATAGAGCTTATGTATGAGCACGTAGAGGCCTTCACCAAAATCCTTAAGGACAAGGACATAGAGCTACCTGAAACAAAGGTAAAGGTAGCAGAGGCAAATAGCAAGTTAGAGAAGTTTAGGAATTCGAGCCTAAATCTAGGGAAAGTTTTAGATGCCCAAAGACAGTCTAAGAAGCCCGTAGGTCTAGGATTTCACGAAATTCCTCCACCTTTCAATGCAAACTATGTGCCTCAGCCTCAGGAGAAAACTGATAAAACAGTAGACTTAGAGGACCTACCTACACCAACACCAGAGCCTATAGTAGAAAATACACCTAAGGTGGCTGACACAACCGTCAAGGTTAAGAAAGTCAAATTTGTGTCTTCCTCCAGTGAAACACCTGCAGGAAAACAGAAAATTGCTTGGGCTGATCAGGACGATGAGCCAGTCGCCATAGATGTACCAAAGGAAATAGACACTAGTGAGACACCTAGATCTAAGGGAACACACAAAAAGTCCATAGATAAGATGTCTTGCTTCAGATGTCACGAGAAGGGGCATGTTGCTTCTCACTGTCCACTTAGGAAAGCCGATGTTACACCTAAGCCAGTGAACCCAACACCTGTTAAGCCCTCAACCAGTGTGGCAAGCACCAGTAGTTCTCAAAGTACCGAGAAAACTGTGCAGGCAGCACCCAAACAAGTTGTGAAAAACACACCGGTAAAGGTTGGACCAAAGGAAGTGATTAGGACAAATTCACAGAATCGTGTCATTAATCAATCTAGGTCAGCACAACAACAAGTCTATAGGAGCACAACACCTAGCAGGTCACACACTCCAGTTAGGTCTCATAATCCAGTTAGACAGTATGCACCGGTAAGAGCTCAGGGATCACAGTCCGAAATGCCATATAATAGGAATTATTCTAGAGCTCCACAACAAATGCCTACTCCAAGGCAAAGAGTGAACATAAATCACTCGGCACCACAACAGACTCCAGTTCAAAGGCCCAAGTCACCTGAAAGGCGAGATGGGTATTTGAAAGAGTTCAAGTATGTGGACGAGAATGGTATAACCAAGTCAGTTATGGCTTGGGTTCCCCGTGATAACTAACCTATTTTCTTTCATGTGCAGGAGATAACCACAGGTCCAAACAACAAGTGGTTCGTCGACAGTGGCTGCTCCAGGCACATGATAGGGGAACGAGGTCTGCTTACAGACTTCAAGGGTGGAAATCGGGGATTCGTATCATTCGCGGGTAACAAAGGTGGAAATATCACGGGTATCGGAGTGGTCACTAATGGGACAATCAAGTTGGACCAAGTTTATCACGTTGATAAACTGGTTCACAATCTCATTAGTGTATCTCAAATCTGTGATAAGAAGAACTCGGTGTTATTTACTGACACTGAGGCGTTAGTGCTAAAGCCGGGATTCAAGATTCCTGAAGAATGGGTATTGACACGGGCGCCAAGGAAGAAAGACTTATACATGCTGGATATGAACAAGCCGGAGACTTCGATGGGGCCAATTTGTCTATTATCCAAAGCTTCGGAGACGGAATCGGTACTGTGGCACAGACGCATGGCTCACCTGCACCTAAGAAAGATGAACTACATAACGATGAATGGACTGGTGCAGGGTGTGCCTATGAAGAGCTTTTAGTTCGAGGACAAGTGTCTACCGTGCATGAAGGGCAAGCAACATAAGAAGACACACAAGTCCAAAACGCAGAACTCCATAACCTCAACATTCGATTTGTTGCACATGGACCTTTTCGGCCCAATCAACAAAAGGAGTATCGGAGGTAGTTGGTACTGTTTAGTTATCACTGACGATTACTCACGGTTTTCTTGGGTTTTCTTTTTAGGTACGAAGGACGAGACGGCAACCAAGCTTATCGGGTTCTTAGACCAAGTGGAGAATTCCTACGGAACAAGGGTTAAAAGAATACGTAGTGATAATGGGACTGAATTCAAAAACACTGTAATTGGTATATATTGCCTATCAAAGGACATAGTGCATCAATTCAGTGCACCATACGAACCTCAACAAAATGGGTTGGCCGGACGTAAAAATAGGACATTGATTGAGGCTCCAAGGACTATGCTTTCGGATTCAAAGCTTCCTACCATGTTTTGGGGGGAGGCAGTGAATACCGCGTGCCATATTTTAAACCGAGTCCTTACAGTCAAATCTTTGAACAAAACATGTTATGAAATTTTGAATAAACGGCCACCTAACTTAACTGGATTTGAACCGTTTGGGGTACCATGCACTCTTTTACGAACAAAAACATCAACCGAAGTTTGGTGAAAAGGCTGACGAAGGATACTTCCTAGGTTATGTGCCGAACTCACCAAACAAACGGGTGTTTAACAAAACAAATGGTACAGTGGAAATTGTGTATAATATTGAAGTCACAAGTTATACACATGAACCCCAAACTGGCCCGGAATGGATATTTGACTATGATAAATTATTTGAGTCATTTAACATTCCTTTGGATGATAATGCAGGTACAATCGAAAAGCACATGGCGACGTTGCATCTGAATGACGATGGCCATATCTTTCCGAGGACTACGTTTGAATCCACATCTGAGCCTACTGCGACTGTAGATAGATCTCCAGAAGTTGCTGATCAAGAAGCACCTACCACTGAGAATCAGACTCAAGCATCAAGTTCCAACTCTGAGGAAAACGTCCATGAGGAGGAAAATGTAGAAGCTGAGCCTGTTCCCCCATTAGGTGAAATAGGATCTAACTTAGGAGATAATCTAAGGGTTGATGACATAGAGACCTCTAGGATTAACAAGAACCATCCATTAGAAAGCATCATAGGAAATCCTAACGACGGTGTGAGGACCAGGAGTAGTGTAAATAACAACACAGTGTTGTTGTCGATGATAAACGACTCCGAGGCATATCACACATGTCTCTATTCATGCTTCATATCGCAATTAGAGCCTAAGAATGTGCAAATGGCACTTAAGGATAACTCCTGGGTTGAAGCGATGCAGGAAGAACTTTCGCAATTTAGGAAACTAGAAGTGTGGGAGTTAGTTCCATTACCTCGAGGGGAAATTGCCATAGGAACCAAATGGGTTTTTAAGTGCAAAAGGGACGATCGGGGTATAGTCACGCGCAACAAGGCTAGGTTAGTTGTAAAGGGTTTCAACCAAGAGGAGGGAATCGATTACAACGAAGCTTTTGCACCAGTAGCAAGGCTGGAAGCCATTAGGTTGTTTCTAGCTTTTGCCTCCTTCAAGGGCTTTAAGGTATATCAATTAGACGTTAAGAGTGCTTTCCTATATGTGAAAGTGAAGGAGTTGGTGTATGTAGAACAACCGCCCGGATTTACAGATCCAAAATATCCTGATAAAGTATATCGCTTAGATAAGGCTCTATACGGATTGCATCAGGCACCTAGGGCGTGGTATGAGACTCTATCCAACCATCTGTTAGAGAACGGTTTTGAAAGGGGTAGGATAGATAGTACTCTCTTTGTTAAGAGGAATGGAGAACACTTTATCTTGGTACAAGTGTACGTCGATGATATCATCTTTGGATCATCAGACGAACAGATGTGCAAAGATTTCGAGAAGGTGATAAAGTCTAAGTTCGAGATGAGTGCTATGGGGGAGTTAAACTTCTTTTTGGGGTTACAAGTTGACCAGAAGAAGGAAGGGATGTTTATCCATCAAACTAAGTATGTCTATGACATATTGGAGCGTTTCGGGATGGAAGGAACAAAGTTGACTGCCCATTTCAGCACGCCGATTCAAGTGAATCATAATCTCGGACCGGGTACTGAAAGTGATACCGATGTGGATCCGACTTTATATCGGCCCATGAACGGATTCACTATGGTTATTTTACTGCTTTCAAGACTTGACATATGTTGCTGTGTGTATTTGTGCTAGGTTTCAAGCAAATCCGAAGGAGATGCATATGAAAGCTGTGAAGCGGATTCTACGATACCTCAAGTCGAAACCGAAGCTGGGACTTTGGTATCACGCGGAGGGAGATCTAGAATTGGAAGCGTTCACGGATTCTGACTACGGAGGATGCAGCTTGACGCGCAAATCTACAACTGGAGGTTGTCAGTTCCTAGGAGGGAGATTGGTATCCTGGCAATGCAAGAAACAAACATCGGTAGCCATTTCAACGTGCGAGGCCGAATATGTTGCTGCTGGTAGTTGCTGCGCTCATAGGTTCTGTGGATACAACAACAATTGCGGGATTACGGTTTGGCTTACACTCAAACTCCAATTAAGATAAACAATCAATCTACAATTGCTATAACGAATAATCCAGTTAAACACAACAAAACAAAGCACATAGACATTAGGCATCATTTTATTCGTGATTGTGCTGAAAAGAACCTAATTAAATTGGTAAAAGTGGCAAAAGAAGATAATAATGCAGATTTATTTACCAAAGCATTTGATAAGTCACGGTTTGAGTATTTAATTCAACTGAATGGAATGCGCAACCCAGAGTAAATTGACCTTAGTAGTAGTAGTTTATTTTCTTTTATAGTCGTAGTATTTCTTTCTTTACAGTAGTCTGCTAATTTAGGAAAGTTTCTATTTTTAGTAAGTTTCTATTTTTAGTAAGTTAGTAGGTTATCTTATTTCTTATGAAAAACAAAAGAAAAAAGAGAGAAAATCATAAAAATACAAAAAAAGAGAATATCAGAAAATGAGTTAAGTCTTAGATACATAGGTTCAAAGTGACGAAAATTAGCACAGTCGTTACAAACTCTAAGTGTTTAGGCTTTCACACATAATGCAACTAAATTCTAAGTGTTATACTTTATTTAGTTTGATGTGTTGGTAGGCATAATACATATAGGGAATCTCAAGGCTAATAAAATATTCTAGAAAGAGTCAAGCGTGTCACTAACTTAGATGTACGACCAATCGGTCTTAATTTTTATGTACAAGACTTACAAACTTTGAGTCTAAATGAGGTATGCAAACTTTCTGGGGATGTATGGCAACATCAAATACATCGGAAAATGGAAAGAACAGAAAAATCATACAAAATTGAGAGTCGAAAACATGTAACTTTGTTGTACGTAAGTACAGACCTGTTGCCTCTGTTTAGATTCGGGTTAGCAGATATGTCGCTTTGTTGTTCGTCAGTACAGACCTGTCACCGCTGCCTTGCTAACTTTAAGAATAAACCTTAAGTCAAACTAAGACACTTTGTTGTATGAAAATACAGACCTGTGTCCGATGTTTGTCTTTTAAAGAAAGTTTGCAAATACCAACAAGTTAGAATCTTAGTCTGTGTGCCTTGATCATAAAAGTATGTCTATGTATGAGTCACGTAAGATAATTTCATGATAAATGAAAATGCCAAGAGATATTCTGAAATGTAGAGTGTTTAAAGGGGTAAAATACCAACAATCGGCTAAATATGTACGTCACGACAAATAATCAAAGGAATCAAAAATTCCTAAGTGTGAAAGTTTAAGTACTGAAAGTAAGTATCAGACATCGCTATTTGATTGAACCTTTCTTAGACTATACTCATCAAAAATATTTTGTTTAGAGTTTAGCATAGATTGTAAATTTTATAAGTATAGCTTAAGTCTAGATTAAATTTTTGGTCAAAATTTCATTTTTATTTTATTTTATTTTATTTTATTTTACCTTAGTTTATTTTATTTTATTTTATTTTAGGTAAATTTTTTACTTAGGTAAAAGGTCAAAAATTACTGAGGGTGCATTCAAAGTTGGATAAAATAAACATTGCGTGAAATATCTTGTGCTTAGGGTAAAAGATTTGGCATAGTTTATCTTGTTACACAATACCGTAGAAAAATGTTGAAAAAGTTGAAGTTATTTCAAAAATTTTCGAAATTTTTCTAAGTGTTTGGTGTTTTCGAGTTTAGGACAGACTCGAATTGGGAAAGCTTCGAATCTGTCAGTAGATTCGAGTCTGGCTTTAGATTCGAAGGTTGGTAGTATATATAGGTCAACAGTGAAGTCATTTAATACTTTCTGTTTTCGAATCTACTTCCTCGAGTCTATATTGGCGATCTCGAATCTAATCCTCGAGTCTACCGTTTCTCATATAAACGACAATTTGTCGAGATTATTGCTAAAGTGTTCGACTCTACTCCTGTATCTAGGTATAATCAACTTGATTGTACAAGATTCATGTAGTTTTATACACCATTTTAGGCAAAATCATCGATTTTTTTGAAGGTTTAAGGGTCTAAATCGTGTTTTCATAAAATACAAAGTTTGGACCGATAAATAGTCAAATTAAAGGCACATATCAGTGATTAGTAACTAGTAGGACTAGTGAATGTAATTTTCTAAGTCTAAAAAGGTTAAACTCGAGAGATTTGGTCTTTGAATAAAGTCGGTGGTTCGAATCTGTTCATGGGGTTTCTCGAATCTGTCATTAGACTCGAGAAGACCAGGGCTTTCGAATCTGTCATCAAACTCGAAAAGAGACTTATTCGAATCTGTTACATTCGAATCTGTTTTTTTTTTTTTTTTTTTGCGTTATTTAATTTAAATTTTATTGAACTTGTAGAAATTTAATTGTGTTAGATTTTGTACTTAACCAAGTTCAAAATAAAACAGATTTGAATTTAAACAAGTTTATTGATTTTTAATTAATCTAATAGTTTTGTTTATTGTGCAGAAATGGTTGTACGAGCTTTTGTGCCTAAGCACAATATGGTGCTTCATCCTGATCATAATCTCCCTGAGGCGCAGGGATTTAGACAAATGCTAGATTTTCTAGTAGAATCTAGGATCGGTTTTGCATTGTCTCATAATGTTCAGCTAGTGTTACCTTATATTCATCAATTTTACGATCATCTGCAAGTAGACTGCTCGGTCACACCGACAGTGCTACGAACTCGCATTGCTGGACAACTGCTAGTATTTTCGGCGGATATGCTGCGTCAAGTGTTGCAGCTGGGCACTCAAGAAGAAGAGTCTGGACCGATCGAATTTCCTCTGAACATCAGGCAAGCGGCCTTTCAGAGAATGGGATATAGTCTCGATGTGACTAAAGTGTCCTATATGAAGAGCGGCTTAATCGGACAATGGAGGTTTTTAGCTCATGTTTTTATGGTATGCTTTGCTCCAAAGAAAGCAGGGTTTGACTATATAGTTGCGAAGATTCAGTCTGGGATAGTCGCGATGGTTTATAATCGACCATACAGTTTCTCGGAGATGTTTTTCTCTGAATTTGTTCACCAGATAACCGCTCTAGAAAATCAACAGTTCTTGCTATATCCGCGGTTCATCATGATGCTTATAAGGCACTTCTTACCAAATCTGCCTCCATCGAATGACATTCAAAGCGTTGCTGTCATGGATAAAAGGATCTTTGCTGACTGTTCCTCACACAGAGGAAGGTTGGCTGTTCCGGTTGAGCGTCCGTTATTTGGAGCAATCTTGGATAAAAGTTTTGAAGCCCCAGATGTTGCCAACTGGGCAGGGGAAGTTGAATTTCAACCGAGACAACCACAACCACCACCACAACAACAACAACAACCACAGCCACCGCATGCTCAAAGGCGTAGACAACGATCATCTGCGAGTCAAACTCAGGCGACCAAGCCTTCTACGAGTCAGCAACCAGAGGTGCAGGAAGCCGGGCCCTCAAATGTTCCAAGCGAGGCTGAACAATTATGCCAAACTCTTAATGAAATCTGGGAGGCAGGTCCGCATGCTAATGAAGATGTAGCTGCCGCGTTAGTAGGGGAACTACTTGAGCCTCCAGAAGGAGAGGAAGATGTGTTGAGAGATGTTGAAGAGTATGAGCCAGAGCAGGCTGATAATGTTTTGTCATCATCTGCAACAGAATCGGAAGAAATGGAGGAGTTAGAGGTTGAGGCTCCGGAGTCAGTATCGACTGAACCAACTGTTCAAATTGGAACGTATGGATCAAGGTTGGTAGTTAATAAGAAGCTTCGAGGAGGAGAGTGATAAGGGAGTCTGATGAATCAGATTTTGAAGAAGAAGAGATTGCTCAATTAGTGACGCGGCAACGGGCCAAGCGTCATAGATTCATGCAAGGGTCATCTTCAGCTCCATCAGTTCAACCCGAAATCCCCAACCTCAATCTCAAGAACCCCAAACCACTCCACCACCACCACCACCTGGCGCTGAACCATATATTCCTTCACCAATCATTCCAACTCCTATACAGTCCATTCCATCATCCTCGACCACATATACCGATAACCAACGGTTTCTGCGCTTAAAAGATAGAGTTGACTTTCAGGAACTTCAAATCTTTGGTCTAACAAGGGCAATTGGTGAAATCCAGGCGCATAATGCAAATCTCGATAAGGAGAATGCCGAGTTGAAAAAGATTGTGGAGAATGTCCAAGAGCAGTTAATGAAAAATTTACAGGCTCAGGGGGAGACGTCGTGCCGTGATCCGAATTAGCAAAGGCCGAGAGAAGATGATGATGAAGACAATCAAGGCAATGATCCCAGCCCTAATAGTCAGAATGAGCCAGTAGATTTTTCTGCTGCTCAGACTGCTCAATCTCAGGGGGAGCCTAGTCTAGCAGGAGGAGAAGTAGGAGAAGCAGGAGAAGCAGGTTCTTCAGGAACTTTGGATAGCGACATGATAGATGCGCTAAAAGATATTGAGGAAGAGCTTATGGAATTCGACATTGAAGATGAAGTCGAAGAGTTGGAGGAAGGTGAATTCATTCCTGAGGAGGTTGTTGACTGGAAATCAGACGACGAAGTGTTAGATGACGAGGATGATCATGTGAACGAGGTGATAATAAATTCACAACCTGTCACGGAACTATATGTGGGCAGTAATCATAATGTGATTGATATAGACTACATCAAGATAGCCTCAGTCGAAGACACAGAACTTGAAGAGGCAGAGAAAGAGCCATCTAGAGCTGAGTTGATAAAGCTTTGGTTTAAGAAGAAAGAAAAGAAAGAACAGCTGAAGATGAAAAAGAAGATGAGAATTCCGGGTGCTGGAAATTTCTCAGGAGGGATTATAAGCTGGTTCTTTGACCGAGAACTGCAACTGTTTATTTTGAAAAGAAGAGATGGCCTCCAATACTTGAGGCGAACACTAAAAGCATTCAATACACTGCCCAAGATTGAAGTAAAGGAATTAGCATGGAAAGAACAGGTCAATATCGGCGAGGACCCGTACGCTGAAGTTATGGCAAAAATAATAAGAAAAGAGGGTCGTTCGGGAAAGTTTGAAAGACTTCAGCCGAGATCAGGCAAAAGGGTTGAGGATGGATCAAGGATAGATCCTCATACTGGAAGGCCTTGGGCCAGAATGGTGTATAAGCCAGTAAAATGCTTGAAAAGGGTGCCTATGAAATCGATGCCACATAATATTTTGAGCAACATGAAATGGTGGTACGTTGATACTGACACAGCAGAAGCAGTCATGGAGGATACACAAGACAAAGTGATTTTGAGAGTGTATGATCCACTGCACTTAATAAATCTATCAAAGGACGACCTGAAGAAGCTACATGATCAGCCTATCTTCTTTATTGAAGCATGGAGATCTGAAGCCAGGAAGTTCCAGAAGGTAGTTAAAGTTTGTATAGATGCTGGTTTGTATGCAGGCAGTAGTATATATAGTTCTAGTACTTAAACTTGATGTAAATAGTTAGAAGCTATCGTCAAGGGGGAGTCTGTTGGTACACCCTGTGTGACGATAGCAGTCTAATCGATCTAACATTTTGGTTTAAGTAATATTCAACATTGTGGTTTAACGAGTGTTTGATATATATGTTTATATATGTTTGTCAGTTATTGATTGTGTGTTTGAACTTGATGTAACATATTACAAGAAGTTCAAACATAAAGATCAAAGATTAATTCAAGCATAAGTTAATAACATAAGTTTCAACACTTAGGTGTTTAAGTAAATTAGTTTGATTTGAATTATATAAGGCTTGGCATTCGAATCTGTGATAGATTCGAATGTAGCCATAGATTCGAATAAGACCAGATTCGAGAGTGTCTTTATGGACAAACTCGAATGGGCCTTGGGCCAGATTCAAGTTTGGCCCACAACAGACTCGAATCAGGGTCTATAATTAGGGATAGACTCGAGATATTATTAGACTTTTTGCAGAATTCGTGAGGGATTAAGCATAAAGCGATCTCGAGTTTATCATCAGCGTTAGTGTCTTTTCGGAGAGAATCAGTTCGTAGGATCGTTCGTGTGTCGTTCGTTCTGCCTCTGATAGTCTCCGTGTTTCGTAGTTGAGAGTTGTTTCCGTCTACCCGTTAACGAGGATTCCGCACTCGTTGACGGCTCCGCGTCTAGATAGATCTCGTAGTGGTAGACCTTACAGTTATAAATGTCACAAACTTGGCCACTTTGCAGAGAATGCAGATCTCAAAGTCAACAATCATCAAGGCCTCAGCAGACTAATCAGGCTTCATCATCACAAGTACTTGTCTCTCAAGAAGACAATGTGTTTGACTGGAGTGATCAGACAGAGGAAGAGTTTCAAAATCAAGCTCTAATGGCAGAAACATCAAATGTCTCCTCCACTGAACTACCATCTGAGGTAAATTCTAAACTCTGCTCTCAAACATGCAAAAATATGGTTAAAAAGTACAGAGATCATAATGAGAGCATGTGTAAAACTCTAGCTAAGATGGAAGAGAGGAGATATGAATACATGCAAGCCATAGAAGATCTTGAAAAATAGATCAATGACTATAAAGATAATGAGATTCAAATGGGACATGATAGAACATATCATGAGTGGGAGATAAAGGAGCTAATAATAAAATAGAATCCCAAAATAAAAAGGTAGAAGAGACTGAACAAAAGGTGTTAGAGGCTAATAAGAAACTAAAATCTGTCAATATAGATCTAGGTAACTTCAAATTGGCAAATCAAAAGCTGGAACACCTAATGGAAGTCTAATTTAAAGATAGGGTAAAATCTCAGGTTAATCCCAAAGAAGGTATAGGCTACAGAGCTACTCCACCTCCATACAACAACAAATACATTCATCCAATGAGTGAGGTTGCTGATAGGCTTGTCAACGAACCATTATATCAGTCTATGACTACTGTAGATCCTGTCCTTAACAACAGTCCTGAATCTAAAGAAGATCAGATTCAAAATATAGACTGTGAGTGCACAGCAGTTAAGAAAGAACACAACACAATGAGTGCAAGTATAGAAATCCAAGTCCCCAATAAGAAAGGAAAGGAAAAGATGAGTGTATGCAATGTTGCTCCACAGGTTTCTGTACCTTCTAACTGTAACACTGCATCTTCTTCAAAGAATAATAAAAAGGGTAAAAATGTTCCAGTCTGCACATGCCAAAAGCATGGTGTCCAAAAGTTTCCCAAACAACAGCAGGTAAGGGGAAATCAGAGGAACAAGAACCAGAAATTGTCAAATAAAACTGGTTCTCCACTTCAAACAATCAAAAAATGTTTTCATTGTGGCAGAAAGAATCACTTGGCCAGAGATTGTTTTTATAAACCATCTGTTGCAAAACAGACTGTGAAACATCCAAAGAAAAACTCTCAAAATTCAAAAAATCCAAAGGCCAAACCTCCTACTGCATCATTTCCAAAGAAAACAGTAGATCACAGGTTCACAAAAGTTAATAAGAAACAGTCCACACACCAAAAACAAGTTTTAGCTTAACCAAAAGTAAATTTTAAACAAATATGGTGTGTTAAAAGTAAAAACTCAGGTGAACCTGTTGATACAAATGTTAAAACTGCCAAGTCTAAAGTTGAGACTGCTAGTGCAAATTCTCAAGCTGTTAGCACTACAGACTCAATTCAGACTGGCAGGCTCAAAGTTCGGACTGGTAATGGATCATCTGAGACTGTTACTGAAAAGAATGGACAAATTACCTGGATACCTCATGTGCTAACTAAGTACTCTCCACAAAATCCATCAGTGGATCTTACTAAGTACAAGACATCAAAAACAGTATTTAGTTATGTTAATGCACAAGGACAACCCCAAACCAACTTGGTTTGGGTTTACTCCACTACAAACTAAGCTTTTATTTATGCAGGGCAACCACAGGTCACCACATAAAACAAGATGGCATTTGGACAGTGGATGCTCTAGGCACATGACAGACAACTCTGAGTGCTTGTCAAATTTCAAAGGCTTTGATGGAGGATTTGTTGCATATGGAGGCAACTCCCAAGGAGGTAAGGTTACGGGAAAAGGTACTGTTAATGCAGGCAACATGATTTTCAATGATGTTTTGTGTGTTGAACAACTTAAGTATAATTTATTGAGTGTCTCTCAAATCTGTGACAAACAAAATATTGTTTTGTTTACAAATTCTGAGTGCATCGTCCTTTCAAAAGATTTTAAAATTCCTGAAAATCTTGTTTTACTAAGAACACCAAGAAAGGACAATGTATACTGTTTAGACACGGAACTTTTAACCAAATCAAGTACTTTAAGCTGTTTGATATCCAAAGCATCATCCAATGAGTCTGCTCTTTGGCATAGAAGGATGTGTCACATGAACTTCAAGTCCATGAATGTTTTAGTCAAAAAGAATCTGGTAAGAGGTTTACCACAAAAGGAGTTCATATGTGATGATCATTGTGTAGCATGTCTTAAAGGCAAGCAACACAAAACTTCTCATAAGGCCAAAGAAGTAAATTCAATCTCATCTGCTCTTCATCTGATTCATATGGATCTATTTGGTCCAACATCTGTTTTGAGCTTGAATAAAAGGGCCTACTGTTTAGTTATTGTTGATGATTTCACCAGATTTACTTGGGTTTACTTTCTTAAGTCTAAAGATGAAACTGCTGAGCTAGTTAAGTCATTTATTCTTAAGATAGAAAACAAATCCAACTCAAAAGTCAAGGTGATAAGATCGGACAATGGATCTGAGTTTAAAAATCATATTCTAAACAGTTTTTTGTGAGTCCAAAGGTATTGCTACGCAATATAGTGCACCAAGAACACCACAGCAAAATGGTGTAGCTGAAAGAAAGAACAGAACATTAATTGAGGCTGCTAGAACCATGTTAGCTGATTCAAAACTGCCAATGACCTTTTGGGCAGAAGCAGTCAACACAGCCTGTTATGTTCTAAATAGGGTTCAGATTGTTCAATCACAAGGGAAAACTCCATATGAGTTATTCCATAATAAAATTCCCTTAATCGCCTTTTTCAAGTCATTTGGCTGTCCATGTACCATTCTTCACACTAAGACTCACTTAGGGAAGTTTGAAAGTAAGGCTGAAGAAGGTTTCTTTGTAGGATACTCAAGTCAAAGCAAAGATTATAGAGCATATAACAGTGTGTCTAAAACCATTGACGAAAGTGCCAATGTTGAATTTAATGAAAATACTGCGAATGTCAAAGGCACTGGTCCTGATTGGTTGTTTGATTTAGATTCACTAACAAATTCTCTGAGCTTTGTTGAGTATACTGCAGAAGCTGATGCAAACAGGATTGAAGCTGTCAACACAAATTCTCATGATGTCAATGCAAATTCTCAAGCTGTTGGCACAAAGTTTCAAACTGCTGCAGATTCAAACAATTGGGATGAGTATACAAGTATACCACTTCTGTCCTGTGACCCTCCAGGGGTTCTGAATGCTCCACATGATTCAAATCCAGACACTGAAGTGCAACCCCAAAGTCCTGAGAGAACAGCTCCAACACAAAGGGAACCAGTCCCAGATTCAAGTCAAGCTGTTCCAGAAGCTGAACCATCCACTGGTCCTGATGGGGATGATACAAATCCTGGATCTTTGTTTCAGACAGATAGAGAGCCTACACTCAGAGTTCACAAGTATCATCCTCTCAATCAAATAATGGGTGATCCACGTACACCTGTGCAAACAAGGAAAATGGTTCAAAATGAGACTGCTGCTGCAGAACAAGCAGTTCCTGAATTCAGTCTAGCTGCTTTTGAACATGTCTGTTTCATGTCTCAGCTAGAACCTAAAAAGGCATCAGAAGCTTTGAAAGATTCATCCTGGATTGAAGCAATGCAAGAAGTGCTGCTACAATTCAAGATTCAGAATGTATGGACACTTGTTGATCTTCCTAAAGGAAAGAGAGCCATTGGTACAAGATGGGTGTTCAGAAACAAGAAGGATGAGAGAGGGATAGTCATCAAGAACAAAGCAAGACTAGTAGCACACGGGTACACTCAGGAGGAAGGCATAGATTATGATGATGTATTTGCCCCAGTAGCAAGAATTGAAGCCATCAGACTGTTTTTAGCTTATTCAAGCTTTAAAAGGTTTTAAAGTGTATCAAATGGATGTGAAGTCTGCTTTTCTATATGACACAATTGAAGAGGAGGTCTATGTGTGTCAGCCTCCTGGTTTTGAGGACTATAAGTATCCAGACAGAGTCTACAAGCTAGACAAGGCTCTCTATGGACTCCATCAAGCCCCAAGAGCATGGTATGACACTCTGTCATCATATCTTCTACAGAATGGGTTCAAGAGAGGCACTCTGGACAATACACTATTCACAAAGTCCATCAAAGCTGAGATTCTGCTTGTACAAATCTATGTTGATGATATCATTTTTGGCTCAACAAATGATTGTCTGTGCAAAGAGTTTGAGACATTAATGCACAAAAAGTTTCAAATGAGTTCAATGGGAGAACTCACTTTCTTTCTAGGATTGCAGGTCAAGCAGAAGCCCACTGGTCTTTTCATAAGTCAATCAAAGTATGTTAAAGAGATACTGGAAAAGTTTTGGGTATCAAGACACCAAAACTGCAAGTACTCCTATGGATCCTCACAAGCAGCACCATACAGACAAAGATGGAATAGATGTGGACATTCATTTATACAGATCTCTTATAGGATCTCTTGTGTATCTAACATCTTCTAGACCTGATATTATGTTTTGTCAGGATCTAAAACTAATTAACCAAGACTAACTGATTTGAATTTATCAGAGTATAAATCAATAATCTTGCTTTGAATCAAAGTTTAATTAAGAAGTTTGCGGAATAACACTTAATTATTTTAACAAAAACTTTCAGAATCAATAATGAATAAACACAAGAAGTAATCAAGACTGTTTGTATTGCAGAATTCAATGATTACAATCACCTCTAATCTGTTTGATTAGACGAAGAACACAGACTGTTCTTAGGGATTTACAACCTTAGAGGCTTATGAAAACTTAATCAACAAAGCAATTACAGACTCGAATATGCAGAAAACTCCTATACAATACAAAGACCTATTCTATGTATTTATAGTGCTTCTTGATATGTTTCCTTGAAGGACTATGACTTCTCTGATAGTAGATATGCTGGAATCTTCTTGTAGATATCTTTTCCTGAAAATCAGCACTTTCTGTTTATGAAACTGTTGAGCAGCTTGAATCACTTGACAGCATGAGTAGAGCAGCTCGAGTTGATTTGCTCTGGCAGCTTGAACTTTTACACTGGCAGCTCGAGTTTCTTCAACTAGCCGCATGAACTTTGGATTTACATATAAACTCTACTAACAGTTTGAGAAGTCTAACTAACAGTTTGAACATACTTAAACTATTTCCCAACAATCTCCCCCTAACTTAAATTCTTTACACAAGACTTTAAGTTCTATACAAAAATGGAAATGAATAAGTAAACTGTTATTTACAAACCAAGGCTTTCAAAAACTTACAACTGTGCAAGTTTCTGATCTACGTTCTTCAAAAATTCTTTCTTCATCTCATCTCTATCACAAGGTACTCTAATAGATTTTATCTGAAGTAGCATATCTTTTGGTAAATCAAAAAATTCGAGATTGAAGAATATACCAGATCAATCTGAGAATTTGATTCTGTATGTCCTTGACTTGACAAACAGATCAACCTGCTTGACCTTCTTTCCCTGCTTCACAGGATCCTCTATATCTTTCCTTGCAGATTCAGGGTCAACAATTGATTTTAGATCTTTAATTACTTGCTTCACTTGTGGTAGAGCAGATCTAACATGTGTCACCGACCCAATATTATGCATTCTGATAAGCTCATCTCTGGTCAACTTCTGAACCATTTGCCAAAATGTATCAAATTCTTCTTCTGGTCCAGACTCTCTTCTTACCACAAACTTAACTCTTAAATCACGGTTGTCCAGTGACTTGGCATACCAGTAATTGATCAGAGGCTTTGTAAAATCATGCTGATCAATCAGTTTCTCTATCTCCATTGCTTTTTGCAGTTGTTGCTCAAATAACACCCTCTTAACTTGATGCAGCTTTGCTTGTGATGATGGCTCAGATGAAGGAATAGAAGTAACAGCTTGATCAGTAGGAGCAGGGGCACTGGCAGCAGCTTCAGTTTGAACTGATTCCTTTGATGGTTGGACTTCTTGGGAGACTTTTGTTTTCTTTCTTTTCTCCATTTCTTTGTCATGGATCTCTTGCAGCCTTTCAGTAATCATGGACTGAGCCATTTTCTTGGGAATACCAGCTGCAAAGGCAAAATTGATTAAAAATCTTCTGTGCTCAGCTTTGGAGTGCCCTGTTGGCAGCTTCCTCTTCTTTTCTCCTTGTTTACCCACAAACCCCTTTAGGTAATCACCTAAGGTCTCATCATCATCCATTGGGGGCTGGGCTTGCTGATCTAATTCTTTGTCCAGTTCTTCTGCTAATTTCTTGGCAACTTCAGCATCAAAGGCAATCTGGGCTTCTTTGGAGGAAAATTTGTGCTTTGGAGACTCAATAAGAATGCCCTTGCCCTTGTCTTTTGCAGAAGAGGATGTTGCTTGGACTGTACTGGATGGAGCTTGAACCCTTTCCCTTATAACAACTCCAGTTGCTTTTAAGGCAGCAGCTTGAGTTTCTAGGCTAACAGCTTGAGAAGCTGTTGGGACTGCTAGCCTAGAAGGTGGAGCTGTTGAAGCTGCTTGGACTGATGTTGTTGGAGCTGCTTGGACTGATTCAGGAACCTCCTGATTCTCCCCCTTTTTGGAAGCATTGGTTTGGTCAGGAGGACCTACAACCTTTGCCCCTTGGGTTTGAATCAACTGCTCTAATTTCATGATCTTATTTCCACAGAGGGTAAACCCTTTGTGGAGATAATCCATTCTTTTATTTTGAGCCGCCTCTGCTTGCTTGAGTGCAAATATCTGAGCTCCCTGTGCAGCAATGATGGACATTTGATATTCCAACATAGCTACAACAGGTTTCAGCTTGGGATCCGTTAACAGCATGAGTTGCAGACTAGTCTCAAGATCAGAAAACACCTGTGGTGCTTGTGATCTATCACTGACATTAATACCAGAAGTAGAAACTTCTGGGCCCCTCTGTTCTTGGTTCTGGGGACTTCCAGCTTGTGTTTGCACACTGGCTGTTGCCATGGGTGTGGTCTTAGTGATGTTGGCACTGTCCTGTGCCTCTTTTGCAGAAACAGCAGTAGTGCCAGCCACAGAACCCATATGAACAATCTCTAAAGAGATGTTCACCTCCTGAGTGAGGATGGGAGTTTCCTCAGTGGGTTCCCTTTGGATATTCTGTGCAGAAGTGTCCTCCTGCACAGGGATATATGGCTCTAGTCTGAGGGAGGAGGAGGAAGGAGCTCCTGGTCCCCTTTTCCTTTTGTATAGAAATTTTAGTGGGCGTGAAGGATGTACAAAAGGATCAGAAGGAATTTGTGTATCATGAGGAGGGGGTGGGGGTCCTGGGGGTGTAGCAGTGATGATAGGCTGAGCCTGCTCAGGACCCTCTCCTCTGTTTCTTGGAATGATGTTCATCATTGCAGAAGGCAATGGAACATCAACGCTCAAAAAATTGGCACTTTGTTTCAAAAGTCTCTTTATAGAAGATAGTGAGTGCCTGTGGGAAACATGTATCCTCTTATGTAAATGAGAAGTGGTGCAAGTGTGTGCAATGATTTCTGCCAAAAATCTGGGATACATCAAAAATTTCCCACACTTTAGGGAATGATGCCTTAACATCCCCTGAAAAATCATATTTGAGAAATTGAACCGTTGGCCCGTTGAAAAACACACTAAGGCAGTGGCAATATTGGAAGAAAATTCTGACCAACCGGTTCTTCTGGGGCTTATACACTGCTGTATTATATGTACAAGATATTTCCACTTAGGTGAAAAATGGGCTTTTAAGAAAGTAAAAGAATCAGCAGGACCCCTATAACCTGTATCATAAAGACTAGTATGTAAAGCATCAAGAGTTAGGTCTGTTATACCTGTGGCATCTTGAAGATGCAAATGGCGCCGAATGGATTCCTCAGTAATGGTGATGGGAGTGCCATCAATTTTGGATAGGATAGAAGGAATTCCATTGATGGATTGAACAGTGGCATGGTTCCAGAACTGTTCGATATGCGATATGTATATGGTGGGGTTTGTATTGAGTGCATGATGGATATGGGAATGACGAAGAAAGTCCATCATGTCATGGAACGGTTGAAGCTCTGAGTGCTTTAGAGAGTAGGGAAGGCATTTGTGTTCCTTAACAAACTCCATTGAAGATCAAACGAAGAGATTAGGGTTTGCAAAGAAGTGTGTGTGAATCGTTCAGAGAGAAAAGAAAGGCCGTGGAAGGAAATTTTGTAACTGTTAGTTACAACTGAACGAAACTGGGACCTTTAAAGGTTTTGAAAAGGTTGGGTCCCGCGCACACACATTTTAAAATTACCTAAATACCCTGCACACTTTGACAGATCAAGTGAATAACTAACAGTCCGAGAAAATGAACTAGCAGCTTGAGAAAATACTCAAGCTGTTAGTTGAAAATTATGCATCTTTTTTAATGAAACAGTGACTCCCCCTTAAATAAGCATACTAAGTAGATATGAATGAAAACAAATTAATCCATGTTTACCATACCAATATTGATACCAGGAAAGTGAACCTTCCTACATCAAAAGGTTTTGTAAATAGATCAACTAACTGATCATCAGTATGTATTTTGGTAACTTGGATTAGCTTCTTTTCATTACAATGCCTTATAAAGTGAAATCTGATTTCTATATGCTTGGTTTTTGGGAATTTCACTGGGTTTTGCACAATGCTGATTGCACTTGAATTGTCAATATAAATAGGAGTGGATAAGAAATTCATACCATAGTCCCTTAGCTGATTTTGAATCCACATTACCTGGGAGCAGCAGCTTGCAGCTGCTACATATTCTGCTTCAGTGGATGATGTGGACACAGTTGTCTGCTTTTTGCATTGCCAAGAGACCAATCTTGCTCCTAAGTATTGACATCCACCAGTTGTGGATTTTCTGTCAATGTTGCATCCACCATAGTCACTGTCAGAATAAGCAGTTAGTACAAGGGGAGAGTCTTTAGGATACCATAGGCCTAAGTGTGGTTGGCCTTTAAGGTATCTAAAGATTCTCTTAACAGCAACCAAGTGAGAATCCTTTGGAGAGCATTGAAACCTAGCACACACACAGACAGCAAACATAATATCAGGTCTGGAAGATGTTTGATACATAAGTGATCCTATAAGAGATCTGTATAAATGAATATCCACATCTATGCCATCTTTGTCTGTATGAAGCTGCTTGTGAGGATCCATTGGAGTGCTTGCAGCTTTGGTGTCCTGATACCCAAACTTGTCCAGTATGTCTTTCACATACTTTGATTGGCTTATTAAGAGTCCAGTGGGCTTCTGCTTGACTTGTAATCCCAGAAAGAAAGTGAGTTCTCCCATTGAACTCATTTGAAACTTTTTATGCATTAAAGCTTCAAACTCTTTGCACAGACAATCATTTGTTGAGCCAAAGATAATGTCATCAACATAGATTTGGACAAGCAGAATCTCATCTTTGATAGACTTAGTGAAGAGTGTTTTGTCTAGAGTGCCTCTCTTGAATCCATTCTTTAGAAGGTAGGATGACAGAGTGTCATACCATGCTCTGGGGGCTTGATGGAGACCATAGAGAGCCTTCTCTAGCTTGTAAACCCTATCTGGATACTTGTAGTCTTCAAAACCAGGAGGTTGACACACATATACCTCCTCTTCAATTGTCCCATACAGAAAAGCAGACTTCACATCCATTTGATACACTTTAAAACCTTTGAAGCTTGCGTAGGCCAAGAATAGTCTGATGGCTTCAATTCTTGCCACTGGGGCAAATACATCATCATAATCTATGCCTTCTTCTTGAGTGTACCCTTGTGCTACTAGTCTTGCTTTATTCTTGATGACTATCCCTCTCTCATCTTTCTTGTTTCTGAACACCCATCTTGTACCAATTGCTCTCTTACCTTTAGGAAGATCCACCAGAGTCCATACATTCTGAATCTTGAACTGTAGAAGCTCTTCTTGCATAGCCTCAATCCAGGATGAATCTTTTAATGCTTCTGATGCCTTTTTAGGTTCTAGTTGAGACATGAAACAAGCATTCTCAAAGGCAGCTAGACTGAATTCAGGAACTGCTTATTCAGCAGCAGCAGTCTCATTTTGAACCATTTTCCTTGTTTGTACAGGAGTGCTTGGATCACCCAGTATTTGATTGAGAGGATGATACTTATGAACTCTTAGTGTGGGCTCTCTCTCTGTCTGAAAAGAGGATCCAAGATTTGTATCATCTCCATCAGGACCATTGAATGATTCAGCTTCTAGAACAGCTTGACTTGAATCTGGGACTGTTTCCCTTTGTGTTGGAGCTGTTTTCTCAGAACTTGGGAATGGCACTTCAGTGTCTGGATTGGTATCATGGTGAGCATTCAGGACCCCTGGAGGATCACAGGACAGAAGTGGCAGAGTGGTGTAATCATCCCAACTAGTTGAATCTGCAGCAGTCTGAAACTTTGTGCCAACAGCTTGAGAATTTGTATTGGCAACATGAGAATTTGTGTTGGCAGCTTCAATCCTGTATGTATCAGCTTCTGCAGTGTACTCAACAAAGCTCAGAGAATTTGTTAGTGAGGTCTAAATCAAACAACCAATCAGGACCAGTGCCTTTGATATTTGCAGTATTTTCATTAAATTCAACATTGGCACTTTCTTCAATGGTTTTAGACACACTATTGTATACTCTATAGGCTTTGCTTTGACTTGAATATCCTACAAAGAATCCTCCTTCAGCCTTACTTTCAAACTTCCCTAAGTGAGTCTTAGTGTGAAGAATACTACATGGACATCCAAAAGGCTTGAAGAAAGCTATTAGGGGACTTCTGTTATGGAATAACTCATAGGGAGTTTTCCCTTGTGATTGGACAACCTGAACCCTATTCAGAACATAACAGGCGGTATTGACAGCTTCTGCCCAGAAGGTCATTGGCAGATTTGAATCAGCTAACATTGTTCTAGCAGCCTCAATTAATGTTCTGTTCTTTCTTTCAGCTACACCATTTTGCTGTGGTGTTCTTGGTGCACTATATTGTCTAACAATGCCTTTGGACTCACAGAAACTGTTTAGAATGTGATTTTTAAATTCAGTTCCATTGTCTGATCTTATCACCTTAACTTTTGAGTTGGATTGGTTTTCTATCTTAAGAATAAAAGACTTAACTAGCTCAGCAGTTTCATCTTTGGACCTAAGAAAGTAAACCCAAGTAAATCTGGTGAAATCATCAACAATAACTAAACAGTAAGCCCTTTTATTCAAACTCAAAACAGATGTTGGGCCAAATAGATCCATATGAAGCAGCTGAAGAACAGATGAGATTGAATTTACTTCTTTGGCCTTATGAGAAGTTTTGTGTTGCTTGCCTTTAAGACATGCTACACAATGATCATCACATATGAACTCCTTTTGTGGTAAGCCTCTTACCAGATTCTTTTTGACTAAAACATTCATGGACTTGAAGTTCATGTGACACATCCTTCTATGCCAAAGAGCAGACTAATTTGAAGATGCTTTGGATATCAAACAGCTTAAAGTATTTGATTTAGATAAAAGATCTGTGTCTAAACAGTAAACATTGTCCTTTCTTGGTGTTCTTAGTAAAACAATATTTTCAGGAATTTTGAAATCTTTTGAAAGGACAATGCACTCAGAATCTGTAAACAGAACAATGTTTTGTTTGTCACAGATTTGAGAGACACTTAATAAATTGTACTTAAGCTGTTCAACATACAAAACATCATGGAATTTCATGTTGCCTGCATTAACAGTGCCTTTACCTGTAACCTTACCTCCTTTTGAGTTGCCTCCAAATGCAACAAATCCTCCATCAAAGCCTTTGAAATTTGACAAGCACTCAGAAATGCCTGTCATGTGCCTAGAGCATCCACTGTCCAAATGCCATCTTGTTTTATGAGGAGACCTGTGGTTGCCCTGCACAAATAACAGCTTAGTCAGTAGTGGAGTAAACCCAAACCAAATTGGTTTTGGGTTGGCCTTGTGCATTGACATAACTAAACACTGTTTTTGACTTTTTATATTTTGTGAGATCTACTGATGGAGTTTTTGGAGAGTATTTAGTGAGTATATAAGGTATCCAGTTATTTTGATCATCTTTTCTTCTAACAGTCTCAGATGATTCACTAGCAGTTCCAGATTGATGCTTAACAGTCTGATCTGTGGTTTTAGTGCTAACAGCTTCAGTTTTTGCACTAACAGCTTCAGTTTTTGCACTAACAGTCTCAGATGATTCACTAGCAGTTCCAGATTGATGCTTAGCAGTTTGATCTTTTGCATCAGCACTTTGATCTGAGGATCTGTCCTTGACACACCATATTTGTTTAAAACTTGATTTAGGCTTTGCCAAAACTTGTTTTTGATGTGTGGACTGTTTTTTATTAACTTTTGAAAGCCTGTGATCAACTGTTTTCTTTGGAACTGATGTGGAAGGTTTCACCTTTGAAGACTTTTTATGAGTAGGACTTGATTTTTTATGAAGCACAGTCTGTTTTGCAACAGTTGGTTTATAAAAACAGTCCTTGGCCAAGTGATTCTTCCTTCCACAGTGAAAACACCTTTTGACTATTTGAATTGGAGAACCAGATTTTTTTGACAATTTCTGGTTCTTGTTCCTCTGATTTCCCCTTACCTGCTGTTGTTTAGGAAACTTTTGAACACCATGCTTTTGACATGTGCAGACTGGAACATTTTTACCTCTTTTAGTATTCTTTGAGGAAGATGCAGTGTTACAGTTAGAATGTACAGAAACCTGTGGAGCAGCATTGCATACACTCATCTTCTCTTTTCCTTTCTTACTGAGGGCTGGGATCTCTATGGGTGCACTCATTGTTTTGTGTTCTTTCTCAACTGCTATACACTCACAGTCTCTCTTTTGAATCTGATCTTCTTTTGATTCAGGACTGTTATCAAGGATAGGATCTACAATAGTCATAGACTCATCTAGTGGTTCATTGACAAGTCTATCAGCAACCTCACTCATTGGATGAATGTACTTGTTGTTGTATGGAGGTGGAGTAGCCCTGTATCCTATGCCTTCTTTGGGATTAACCTGAGACTTTACCCTATCTTTAAATTGGACTTCCATTAGGTGTTCCAGCTTTTGATTTGCCAACTTGAAGTTACCTAGATCTATGTTAACAGATTCTAGTTTCTTATTAGCCTCTAACACCTTTTGTTGAGTCTCTTCTACCTTTTTATTCATAGATTCTATTTTCTTATTTAGCTCTTTTTTCTCCCACTCATGGTATTGTCTATCATATCCCGTTTGAATCTCATTATCCTTATATTCATTGATCTGTTTTTCAAGATCTTCTATGGCTTGCATGTATTCATATCTCCTTTCTTCCATCTTAGCTAGAGTTTTGCACATGCTCTCATTATGGTCTCTGTACTTTTTAACCATATTCTTGCATGATTGAGAGCAGAGTTTAGAATTTACCTCAGATGGTAGTTCAGTGGAGGAGACATTTGATGTTTCTGCCATTAGAGCTTGATTTTGAAACTCTTCCTCTGTCTGATCACTCCAGTCAAACACATTGTCTTCTTGAGAGACAAGTGTTGTTGATGATGATGTCTGATTGGGCTGTGAAGTCCTTGATGACTGTTGACCTTGAGATCTACATTCTCTGGCAAAGTGACCAAGCTTATGACATTTATAGCATTCAACTTTTGATTTATCAAAAGCTGGTTTGCCTTCTGTTCTGGCTTGAAAGTTGGTCCTTCCAGTTCTTTTAAGAAACCTTTTGGCCCTCATGGTCTGCATTGCATGTTGCCACTTTAAGTCCATCTCTTCAAGATCATCTGGATGAATTTGTTCCAAGTTTTCAACATTTAGAGCAAATAGTACATCATTGGCAACAAAAGCCTCATAGTGAGCTTCAGCAGAGCTGCCATCACCACCTGAAAAAGAATCACAGTTATTAGATTTTTCAGAAGACAGAAGAGCAGTATTGTGATTAAAAGAAAAGGATTTCTTTTACCATCAATCTCAGTCTCAAACACTCTTAGACTGTTATACAGATCATCCAGTTCTATCTCATCAAGAGTGTCTTTTGTTCTCCACTGTGCAGCATAAACTGTCCATTCTTCTCGAAGAGATCTGAGAAACTTTCTGTTGACTTCATCTTGATCGAGATTGACTTTTGCACTTTCCAGTTCACTTATCAGTTTGTTGAACCTGTCAAAAATTTGAGTAAGGTTTTCATTCTTGCCACCAGAAAAGTTCTCATACTGCTGTTTCAAGAGATCCTTTTGATTTCTCTTGGTACTGGCATTACCAGCAAATCTTTTCTCTAAAGCATTCCAAAGAGAATGAGCAGTATAAAACTTTTTGAACTGATGTTGATAAGCATTAGGAATGGCTATTTGTAAAAGTGTAAGAGCTTTCGCTTCATTCATTCTAGCCTTCCTTTCAAGTTCAGTTTTTGGAGGAGTTTTGACTGGTCAATGAATTGGATATGCTGTTGAATCCTGAGTTTCCACATCTCAAACTCAATGGGCTTGAGCATAGGCACTTTGAGTCCTTGCCAAGATCCACTGCTGCTATTTTCAAATTCCATTACAAAAGATTAAAAATTTGAAAGAAAGTTTTCGACTTTGAAAAACAAAGAACGACCTGTGGCTCTGATACCACTTGTCAGGATCTAAAACTAATTAACCAAGACTAACTGATTTGAATTTATCAGAGTATAAATCAATAATCTTGCTTTGAATCAAAGTTTAATTAAGAAGTTTGCGGAATAACACTTAATTATTTTAACAAAAACTTTCAGAATCAATAATGAATAAACGCAAGAAGTAATCAAGACTGTTTGTATTTCAAAATTCAATGATTACAATCACCTCTAATCTGTTTGATTAGACGAAGAACACAGACTGTTCTTAGGGTTTTACAACCTTAGAGGCTTATGAAAACTTAATCAACAAAGCAATTACAGATTCGAATATGCAGAAAACTCCTATACAATAGAAAGACCTATTCTATGTATTTATATTGCTTCTTGATATGTTTCCTTGAAGGACTATGACTTCTCTGATAATAGATATGCTGGAATCTTCTTGTAGATATCTTTTCCTGAAAATCAGCACTTTCTGTTTATGAAACTGTTGAGCAGCTTGAATCACTTGACAGCATGAGTAGAGCAGCTCGAGTTGATTTGCTCTGGCAGCTTGAACTTTTACACTGGCAGCTCGAGTTTCTTCAACTAGCAGCATGAACTTTGGATTTACATATAAACTCTACTAACAGTTTGAGAAGTCTAACTAATAGTTTGAACATACTTAAACTATTTCCCAACATGTTTGCTGTTTGTGTGTGTGCTAGGTTTCAATGCTCTCCAAAGGACTCCCATTTGGTTGCTGTTAAGAGAATCTTTAGATATCTCAAAGGCTAACCACATTTAGGCCTCTGGTATCCTAAAGACTCTCCTCTTGAACTAACAGCCTATTCTGACAGTGATTATGGAGGATGCAATATTGACAGAAAATCCACAACTGGTGGATGTCAATACTTGGGAACAAGATTGGTCTCTTGGCAGTGCAAAAAGCAAACAACTGTCTCCACATCATCTACTGAAGCAGAATATGTAGCAGCTGCAAGTTGCTGCTCCCAAGTGATGTGGATTCAAAATCAACTGAGAGACTATGGTATGAATTTCCTATCCACTCCCATTTATATTGACAATTCAAGTGCAATTAGCATTGTACAAAATCAAGTGAAATTTTCCAAAACCAAGCATATAGAAATTAGATTTCATTTTATAAGGTATTGCAATGAGAAGAAATTAATCAAGTTGACACGGGTACCGAAGTCTGTTTCTTGCATTGCCAGGAAAGGAGCCTCCCTCCTAGGAACTGACAACCTCCAGTTGTTGACTTGCGAGTCAAGCTACATCCTCCATAGTCTGAATCCGTGAACGCCTCCAAAATCCAGATCGCCCTCCGCGTGATACCAAAGTTCCAGCTTCGATTTCGACTTGAAGTATCTTAGAATCCGCTTCACAGCTTTCATGTGCATCTCTTTTGGATTAGCTTGAAACCTAGCACAAATACATACAGCAAACATTATATCAGGTTTAGAAGCAGTTAAATACATGAGTGACCCAATCATGGCCCGATATAACGTCGGATCCACATCGGTATCACATTCTGTACCCGGTCTGAGATTGTGATTCACTTGAATCGAAGTGCTGAAGTGAGCTATCAGCTTAGTTCCTTCCATCCCGAAGCGCTCTAAGATGTCGTAGACATACTTCCTCTGACGAAAAAACATGCCCTCCTTCCTATGTTCGACTTGCAAACCCAGAAAGAAGTTTAACTCACCCATCGCACTCATCTCAAACTTTGACTTCATCACCTTTTTAAAATCTGTGCACATCTGCTCGTCTGATGATCCAAAAATGATATCATCGACATACACTTGTACCAAGATGAAATGTTCACCTATTCGCTTCACGAATAGCGTACTATCTATTCTCCCTCTTTCAAACCCGTTGTCTAAAAGATGGTTGGATGAAGTCTTGTACCACGCCCTCGGTGCTTGATGTAACCCATACAGAGCCTTATCTAACCGATATACTCTGTCTGTATATTTCAGATCTGTAAACCCAGGCGGCTGTTCCACATACACCAGTTCCTTCACTTTCCCATAAAGGAAAGCACTCTTAACATCTAGCTGAAAATCTTTAAAACCTTTGAAGGAAGCAAAAGCTAGAAACAAACGGATTGCTTCAAGCCTTGCCACTGGTGCGAATACTTCATTGTAATCGATTCCTTCCTCTTGGTTGAAACCCTTTATCACAAGTCTTGCTTTGTTGCGAGTGACTATACCCCGATCATCTCTCTTGCACTTAAAAACCTATTTGGTTCCTATTGCAACTTCTCCTCGAGGTAACGGAACTAACTCCCACACTTCTAGTTTCCTAAACTGTGACAGTTCTTCCTGCATCGCTTCAACCCAAGAGTTGTCTTCTAGTGCCATTTGCACATTTTTCGGCTCTACTTGCGAGATGAAACATGAGTAGAGGCAAGTATGAAAGGCCTCGGAGTCGTTGATCATCGACAACAACACTGTGTTGTTATTCAAACTACTCCTAGTCCTCACAACAGCATTAGGATTTCCTATGATACTCTCAATAGGATGATTCTTGTTGATCCTAGATGTCTCTATCTCGTCAACCCTTAGATTATCTCCCGAATTTGATCCTATCTCTCCTAACGGCGGAACGACTTCAGACTCCACATTTTCTTCCTCATGGACACTGTCTTCAGAGTTAGAATTTGTTGTCTGATTTTCATTTGTAGGCACTTCAGAATCATTTTCATCTGGAGATCTATCTTCAGTTGATGTAGGCTCGGATGTTGATGGAAAAGTGGTCCTCGGAAAACTTTGACCCTCGTCATTTAAGTTTAATGACGACATGTCCTGTTCGATTGTACCTGCATTTCCATCCAAAGGAATGTTAAATGACTCAAACAATTTGTCATAATCAAATATCCATTGCGGACCTGTTTGGGGTTCATGTGTATAACTTGTGACTTCAATGTTATACACAATCTCTACTGTACCATTAGATTTGTTAAAAACCCTTTTGTTTGGTGAGTTCGGCACATAACCTAGGAAGTATCCTTCGTCAGCCTTTTCACCAAACTTAAGTTGATGTTTTGTTTTCATTAAAGTACATGGTACCCCAAAAGGTTCGAAGCCATTTAAATTTGGTGGCCTTTTATTTAAAACTTCATGACAGGTTTTGTTCAATGATTTGACAGTAAGGACCCGGTTTAAAACATGGCACGCGGTATTCTCTGCCTCCCCCAAAACATGGTAGGAAGCTTTGAATCCAAAAGCATGGTCCTTGCTGCCTCAATCAAAGTCATGTTTTTCCGTTCGGCCACCCCATTTTTTTGTGGCTCATAAGGTGCACTAAATTGATGCACTATGCCCTTTGATAGGCAATATACACCAATAACTGTGTTTTTAAATTATGTTCCGTTATCACTTCTTATACGTTTAACCCTCGTTCCGTAAGAATTTTCCACTTGGTCTAAGAACCCGATGAGCTTTGCAGTCGTCTCGTCCTTTGTACCTAATGAGAAAACCTAAGAAAAACGTGAGTAATCGTCAGTAATAACTAAACAGTACCAACTACCACCTATACTCCTTTTGTTGATTGGTCCGAAAAGGTCCATATGCAACAAATCGAATGTGGCAGTTGTTGAGTTCTGAGTCTTGGACTTGTGTGCCTTCTTGTGTTGTTTTCCTTTCTTGTACGGTAGACACTTATCCTTGAACTGAAAACTCTTTATGGGAACACCTTGCACCAATCCATTTTTTGTAATGTATGTGCCATAAAACCGTTTCAGTCTCTGAAGCTTTTGATAGTAAACAGATCGGTCCCATCGAAGATTCTAGCTTGTTCATGTCGAGCATGTACAGGTCATTCTTCCTTGGAGCCCTCATCAGTATCCATTCTTCAGGTACTTGGAATCCCGGTTTTAGCACTAACGCCACAGTATCAGTGAAAAGTACAGAGTTCTTCTTATCATTGATTTGAGATACACTAATGAGATTGTGAACCAGTTTATCAACGTGATAAACTTGATCCAATTTGATAGTCCCATTGCTGACCACTCCAGTACCAGTGATATTTCCTCCTTTATTGCCAGCGAATGATACAAATCCCCGATTCCCTCCCTTGAAGTCTGCAAGGAGACTTCTTTCCCCTGTCATGTGCCTGGGGCAACCACTGTCGACGAACCATTTGTTGTTTGGACCTGTAGTTATCTCCTGCACATGAAAGAAAATAGGTTAGTTATCACGGGGAACCCAAGCCATAACTGACTTGGTAATACCATTCTCGTCCACATACTTAAACTCTTTCAATTACCCATCTCTCCGTTCAGGTGACTTGGGTTTTGGAATTTGGAGTCTGTTTGTGGTGCAGAGTGATTTAAGTTCACTCTCGGCCTTTGAGTAGGCATTTGCTATGGAGCTCTTGAATAATTTCGATTATAATGCATTTCCGACTGATATCCCTGAGCTCTACCTGGTGGTTGATGTCTTACAGGGGTATGTGACCTAACCGGAGTGTAAGCTCTGCTAGGTGTCGTACTCCTATAATTCTGTTGCGGTCCTGACCTAGATTGATTAATGACTCGATTTGGTGAATTAGTCCTAATCACTTCTTTCGGTCGACCTGACACAGGTGTTTGTTTCACAGCAGATTTAGGTGCAGCTTGCACAGTTTTCTCGGTATTTTGAGAACTACTAGTGCTTGAAACACTTGAAGAAGGCTTATGTTGTTCCGGCTTTCCAGGTTTAGGTGTAGTATCTACTTTCCTATGTGGACAACTAGACGCAACATGCCCCCTTTCGTGACATCTAAAGCAAGACATTTTGTCAATCGACTTTTTATGTGTGCCCTTTGACTTAGGTGTTTCACTAGTGTCTGGTTCTTTTGTTTCAACTATAGCGACTGGTTCCTCCTCCTGATCATTAAAGTCAATTTTGTGTTATCCTACAGGTTTATCACTAGAGGATGGCACAAGTTGAACCTTCTTAATCTTGATATTATTAGTAGTCACCTTAGTTTCATTTTCCTTAGCAGTTTCAGACACTGGTTCCGGTATTTCCTCTGATTCAACTGCTTTTTCAGTTTTTTCCTGAGGTTGAGGTACATAATTATCATTGAAAGGTGGAGGACTCTCATGATACCCTAGACCTAAAGGCTTCTTAGACTGACACTGTGCATCTAAGATCTTCCTTAGGTTGAGCGATGAGTTCTTAAACTTTTCAAGTTTACTATTTACCTCAGCTACCTTTACCTTAGATTCTGCTAGCTCTACTTCTTTGGTTTTATGCTCTTTGTCAATGCCTCAACATGTTCGTACATTAGTTCTAATCTAACACACTGTTCACTAAGCTTGTCATTTAGAACTACGACATCTTGTGCATCGGCCTTAAGCTTATCCCTAAGATCTTCTTTTATATCTACTAGGCTAGCATTGTCTGATTTTAATGATTCATTCTGAGCAGATATAGTTTGATGTGATTCAAGTACTAAATTAAACCTAACGTTAGACGTAGCACACAAAACACAGAAATTATGGAAAAGAGAAAAGTTCATAGTTACCTTGGCATGATCTGTTTCCACGTTGGCCATCTGTGCGGCGAACTCCAGAAGTGTCTGATCAGCTGACTTTTCTACCCACATCGGACTGCTTTCATTCTGATTGCTGTCCCCTGTAATTTCCTCTGCTCCGTCACTTCCAGTCTCAGTAACTTCATCCATAAAGGCTCTAGCGTTCGACTCTGGATGTGTACTCTAGTCATAAGTTCCATCTAGCTGTCTGTCTGATGTGACGTTGGATAACAGACCAGCTATATTCGCCTGACTGCTTGAACTACCCGGCAGATATCGCCCTTGCGATTGATTCTGATACTGGTTTTGGTAGTTTTCTACTTTCGGTCTCTGACACTCTCTAGCGAAGTGTCCTAAACCCTAACAGTTGTAACACTTAACCTTGGACTTATCAAATCCAATCTTATTGTTACTAACGTTAAGATTTCTGCCCGTTCGCTTGATGAACCTTTTAACTCTCTGAGTTACCATGGCCAGTTGCCATTGTAGATCATCTCTTCTAGATCATCAGGATCTACCTGATCGTAATCCTCATCCCAAAGCGTAGGATGTTGATTTTGCCCTGAACGCAATTGCCGTATGCGGCCACAAATGAAGCCAACAAATTCAGATGGTCTTCAGCAGATTTTGCGCTCATAGGCATTTTTGAATACCCTTGAGATGTAGACGCAGGTGTAGCCTGATTCTGCTTTTCTTCTAGTCTAGCAAACCCTAAGAAAGCCCTACTTACTGAGTCTTCTGATTCAGCCGGTGCCGATGTCTCTCCCGAGAAGAATGCTGTAGCCGTTTTCACATCAGTTGCCCCTGAAGATTTTGATTTCCGAAAGTACATATCCAGATTTTGAACTTGTTCATAATCCCTTTCCTTCTTCAGCAACTCAAAGTGATATGCCCTCAGCGTTCCTATAACACTGTCGAGAGTAAGAGTATAGAATTTGTCTTCATCATGCTTTATCAGTGCCACATACATTTCCCATTTGGCAGGCAAAGCATCTAGAATCTTGTTAATTTTCTCTGTTTCACTATACTCCACATCATGGCTGTCTAGCTCAGTCAATAAGTGATAAATTCTGGTAATAGTCTCATCCAGCTTTTCGTTCTTCAAAGCTTTGAAGATCGTGAACTGCTGCTTGAGCATTTCCATTCTATTCTTTCTGACCCTCGGGTTACCCTCACACTGTTTCTCTAACGCATCCCACAACTCTTTTGCTGTCTTCTGATTGCGGAAAGTGTGCAAGATCTCCTGAGGTAACGCCATTCTAATGATAGCGAATGCATGGTTCTCGGCTTCATACAACTTTTTGTCATCATCTTTCATCTTTTAATAAGGCACAACCTTCTGTCGTCCTTCAACTTCAGCTGTAGGTGGAATGTATCCTCCATCAATACAAATCCACATCCGCATATCATTAAACCTCGCGAAGTCGGCAAACCTATCCTTCAACCAGTAATAGTCCTCTATTTTCATCAACTTCGGTGGAGAATTCGCTTTTCCAACCTCGTGATCCATCTCAATGAACCTCTGTAGACTTGTCATTGTTTCAAATATTTTTGAATTCAAACTTAATTAATTTAATTCGAAATTAATTTAAAGTAATTCTTTCGAATTTGGAAAAATTCGAATTTAATTAATTTTAAACTAGTTCGGAACTAAATTCGAAATTAAGTTTGAAGTCCAATTATATTCGAAATTAAAGACAAACTCGAAGGTCCCTAAATTCGAAATCCTCAAATTCGATTTTAGTGCAAAATCGAAAATCCAAGCAAATTCGAGAAGGCCAAATTCGAATCAAACTTTAAAGAATCTCGAAAGGAGCGTATTTTCTGTCAAACTCCAAAATGAGCAAACCCTAATACCCTCGTAACAAACTCTAGCACTGCAAGTTCGAAAAACGGCTAATACTTCGAGTTTTTCAAGTTTTGCAGACTAAACCAATATTTTTACGAGTAAAATTACTGATTTCGATCAAAAATTTGAACTACAACAAAGTATTTTCCGAGATCTGACTTGATAAGCTTGAAAAACCTCAAAAAACGTGATATTATCCGTCCAAAACGTCAAGAAACCTAGGATGTTACTTATGAACACGAAGAACACCCCAAAGGCTCTCATACCACTTGTAAGGTCTTGACTCTACGGATCTATCTCGACCCGACACCGTCCAACGAGTGCGGAATCATCGTTAGCGGCTTGACGGTATGATCACACTCACGGGAACACGGAGACTACCACGGTGCTAGACGAACGGCCATGAACGCCCATACAAAATGAATCTCTTCGAAACTACTCTCTATAAACTTGCAAGTTCGAGATCGCCCTTTTGCTTAATCGCTCTGAAATTCTGCAAAAGTCTCATAATTATTTGAGTTAACCCTTAATTATACTGACAGATTCGAGTTTGTCATAGGACAAATTCGAATCAAGCCCAAGGCCCATTCGAATTTGTCCTTATGACAAATTCGAATCTACCTTAAGTACAAATTCTAATATATATCAAATTCGAATTTCAACTATCAAACTTCTATTTGAACATATGTTTTAACTTATGTTTGAATATATTTTTGAACTTTATGTTTAAAATTCTTGTAATACGTTACACCAAGTTCAAACATACGAATAACAAATATCAAACACACATAATCACATATATCAAACACTAGTCAATATTCAATACTACGTAACTTGACTTACACAAAATGCTAACAATACTTAGACTACTATCGTCACACAGGGTGTACCAACACTTGTCTTCTACAAATTCGAATCTTAGGCTTCAAACTTATGTTTGAACTTATCTTTGAACTTGTGTTTGAACTTATCTTTGAACTTATTGTAATACATTACACCAAGTTCAAACATACATACAATTAATATCAAACATATATAATCAAACGTATAACAAACATCTATCAAACACTTTTTAATGTATAATCACAGTCAAGTTGACTTTTACAAAATATGTCTATAATTAGACTGATATCGTCACACAGGGTGCACTAACAGACTCCCCCTTGACGATAGCTTCTAATTATTTATATTTTGTCTAAGTACTAGAACCATATAAGCTACTACCTGCATACAATCCTATATCGATACATACTCTAACTATCTTTTGGAACTTCCTGGCTTCAGATCTCCAGCCTTCATGAAAGAAAATTGGCTGATCATGTAGCTTTCGCAGGTCATCCTTAGATAGGTTGATTAGGTGCAGCGGATCATATACTCTTAAAATCACTTTCTCTTCTAGATCCTCCATGACTGCTTCAGCTGTATCATTGTCTATATACCACCACTTCATGTTTCTAAGAACGTCCTGTGGCATAGACTTCAACGGAACTTTCTTCAAGCATCTGACAGGCTTTTAAACCATTTTAGCCCACGGTTTTCCCGTATGAGGATCTATTCTCGACTCATCCTCGACTCTCTTGCCTGACCTTGGCTTGAGCCTTTCAAACTTTCCAGATCTACCCTCTTTTCTGATAATCTTAGTGATCACTTCAGCATAAGGGTCATCTCCAATGTTTATCAACTCCTTCCAAGCTAACTCTTTCACTTCAACCTTGGGCAGTGTGTTAAATACTTTCAGTGTTCGCCTCAAGTATTGAAGTCCATCTCTTCTTTTTAGTATAAATAGCTGCAATTCTCCGTCGAAGAACCAGCTAAGTATTCCACCTGAGAGATTTCAGAGTTTGGCACTCTCATCTTCTTCTTAATCTTTGGCTCTGCTTTCTTTTCTTCCTTATGGAACCAAAGATTTAATAACAGCTCTACTTGGCTCTTTATCAGCTTCCTCAAGTTCTGAATCGTCCACAGAGGCCAATTTAATTTCATTTATGTCGATTACATTATGGACGTTGTGCACATATTGTTCTGTGATAGGCTGTGACGGGATGATTACTTCGTCTACATCGTCATCTTCGTCTTCAACAGCCTCCTTATCAGATTTCCACTCAACTATATCTTCTGGGACAAATTCCCCTTCTTCCAGATATTCCATCTCATCCTCAAAATCAAACATTACTTCTTTTTCTTCTATATCCATCAGAGCTTCTATCATTTCGCTCTCCACGGTCTTAGAAGATTCACCTTCAACACCTTCTGCTATTCCAGACTGACTTGGCTCCCCCTGAAATAATGCATGCTGAGCAGTTGAAATATCTGCTAGCTCACCTTCTCTTCTAGTCTCAGGATCATTGTCGTCATCATCTCTTCTAAGCACTTCAGCTTCTTTGCAGCTACTCTCCCCCTAAGCTTGAAGATTTTTCATTAACTGCTCCAGGAGGGACTTCATTGTTTTAATCTCAGAAGCTTGATCAGCGACAGTTGTTTTCAATTCAGCGTTCTCCTGATCAAGTCTGGCATTGTGAGCTTGAAGTTCCTTTACTGCCGTAGATAGCTGAAATATTTGGACAGATTGGAAATCCACCTTGCCCTTCAGCTCTGTAAACCGCTGATTGTCGGTGAATGTTGATGATGTAGATGGAATTGATGTAGATGGTGATGGATTGATGGATGGTTGAGCAGCTGGAACTACAGGTTCAGGAGCTAAGGTGGATGGAGCTCCCTGCATAAAGCGGTGCCTCCTTACCCTTTGCCTCGGCACGAGAGGAGTTGGATCTTCTTCTTCGAAATCAGAATCATCATCATCTGAATCTCAAGCAGCTCTTTTACTCGTTTCTCTTGTACTAACCACTATTCTTGATCCATATCTTCCAATTCGAACAGACGGATCGACAAGTTCTACTTCTACTTCCTCAGAACAAGAATCAGACTCTGAGGTGGTCATTGCTTGACCATCTACCCCAGTTTCTCTTAGACCCTGGACCTCAATGTCCATCTCCTCACCTTCTGGTGGCTGATACTCATCAATCTCTGTAAAGATTTTATGGAACTCTCCTGAAGGATCTAAAACGTCCTGAACCAGTTATTCAGTGAGATTTAGGTCCGAGGCAGTCCCTTGAGCCCATATTTTCTTTGAGTGTTTGGGTTGTCTGATCAATTGCTGGGACTGAACTTGAAGTGCCTGCAGCGTCCATTGATGGACCTACTGTCGTAGGCTGTGAATGTCTGCTGGAGGATGGCCTCGAAGCCTGAATCTGTCTTTCTGGAGCTCTCTACTTCCTTCGTGGTTGCGGTTGTGGTTGTTGTTGTTGTTGTGGCTGTTGCTGCAGTGGTTGCGGTTGAGGACCTTCACCAGCCCAGTTTTACCCTTCCGGGGCAAGAAAATCTGGATCAATTACTGCCCCAAACAATGGTGTCAACTGAAGCCTGACCTGCTCAGCCCTGCGTGCATTGTGCGACTGGCAGTCAGCGAATATTCTCTTGTCTATATTAGCCACACGTTGAAGATCCTAAAGTTGTGGCAGATTTGGCAGAAAATGGCGGATAAGCATCATTGCAAAGCGCGGATACATCAGGAATCTTTCACGTGCTGGAGATGTGATCTGATGCAAGAACTCAGCAAAGAACATTTCTGAATAGCTGAAGCGCTTGTTATATACCAAAGCAATCACGGCTAATTGCGTCTTGGACACGATATAGTCAAATCCAGCTTTTTTAGGTGCAAAACACACCCTAAAGACATGTACCAAGTACCTCCACTGCCCGATCAACCCGCTTTTCATATATGCAGCTTTAGTGATATCTAGGGCGTATCCCATACGCAAGAAGGCAGCTTGCCTTATATTCACTGGGAAATCAATGGGCCCTTCCTCCTGATCTTCAGAGCCGAGCTGTAATATCTGACGGAGCATGTTAGCCGAGAAAACAGTTTGCTGCCCCCCAACCCTTGTTCGCAAAACTGTCGGGGTTACAGAGCAGTCCACCTGGAGGTGCTCCCAAAATTGTCTTTCATATGGTAAGACTATTTGTAAATTATGGGTTAAAGCATAGGAAACCCTCGAATGTGTCAAAAAGTCCACCATTTGTCGAAATGGCTGAGCTTCGGGAAGCTCCCTATCAACGAACATTACCATATTATGCTTGTTGAAGAACGCTCTATCACCCATATCTGCACATAGAAACAACAACCATATTAGTAAAAAGGTAAAAATGAAACTTGTTTAATTTCGAATTTGTTTTATTTTGAACTTACATAAGTCCAAAATCCAACACATTCGAATTTCTACAAGTTTGAATTAAAATTATGAAAACATTTGACTTAAATAACAAATTCGAAGGACATGTTTGAATTTGATTGAATTCGAATTTGTTGATATTTTAACAAATTCGAATTTTCTGACAAGTTCGAACATGATGAATATGTTCGAAGTCGGTCACTTTCGAATACAAATCCATGATTTTAACCCCATTTGGCTTATAAAATAGTATCAACTAGTCCTATTGGGTTTTAATCGAAGATATATGTAATTTATTTGAAGTTTCACCGGTTTAAACTTGTGATTTTGAATCACAAAGTTTAAACCCCAAAAACTTCAAAAATGGTCGATTGTTTTGCTATAATTGAGTCCTAGACTACCTAAACTTTGTATAATACTAATGATTATACCTAAATGTGTTGGTAGATTCGAACACAAATGAACAAAACTTCGAGAAATAGTAGAAGATTCTAAACGGTAAAGTCAAAGGATATGTTCGAAATCGCCTGTGAACAAGTTCGAAACAAGAAAATCGAAGGTAGGTGAAATGAATGAGTCAATGTTGACCTATTTATACCAACCATATTCGAACTTGCATTTAATTTTGAATTTCCTGACATATTCGAATGTTAATTCGAATTTATAATGAATTCGAATTTAAATGAAAATTTTGAAAATCCTTGAATAAAATACAACTTTTTCAACTTTTCCAACTTTTCCAACTTTTTCAACTATTTCGTGTAACGGAACAAACTTTGCAAAATTATTCACACTAAGCGATAGATTTTCATGAAATGTTTGTTTATTCAACTACAAATGCATCCTCAGTAACTTTGACCTTTTTCCTACTTAGAATTAAATAAAATTAAATAAAGTAAAATAAAATAAACTAAAATAAGATAAAATAAAATTTTGAATAAAATTTGAACTTAAGCTACTCAAAAATACTTTTAAAAATTTACAATCTATACTAACAGAAAATTTTTGGCTAGAATTTCAAAGAAAAGTTCAATCAGATAGCGATGTCAAATACGCACTTTCAGTATTACACTTTCACACTTAGTAATTTTTAATTCCTTGATTGTTTGTCGTGACACACATTTCTAGGTGATTGTCGGTATCATTTTCCCTTTAAACATGTTACATTTTGGAATATCCCTTGGCCTTTTTATTTATGAAGAAACTACCTTACGTGTCCCATACTTAGACATACTTTTATGATCAAGGCATACACACAATGATTTTAACTTTTCGATATTGAAAATTTTCTTTAAAAGGCAAATGTCGGACACAGTTCTGTATTCACATACAACAGAGTGTCTTAGTTTGTCTTAAAGTTTATTTAAATCTAACAAGACAGCGGTGACAGGTTTGTACTGACATACAACAAAGCGACTTATCTTGCTAACTTGAGTCAAACCAGAGGTAACAGGTCTGTACTTACGTACAACAGAGTGACTTGTTTTGACTCTCTCCTTATTATCATGATTTTTCTTTTTGTTTCTTTCTTTAAGATGTATCTGATGTGGCTATACATCCCCCAGAAAATTTGCATACCTCATTTAGAATCATTGTCTGTATGTCTCTAACATAAAAATTAATACCCTTTGGTCATACACCTAAGTTAGTTACACATAAGACTTTTTCTTGAATATTTTATTAGCTTTTGAGATTCCCTTTGTGTATTATGCCTACCAACATATCAAACTAGAAAATGTATATCACTTAGAGTTAATAACCTACTAACTTACTATAAAAAGAAGGAAATTCTACTTAGCTACTAAACTTACTATAAAAAGAAAGAAAATCTACTTAGCTACTAAACCTACTATAAAAAGAAAGAAACTCTACTAACTTACTACTATAAAAGGAAATAAATTCTACTAAGGTCAAGTTACTCTGGATTACACATGCCATTCAGTTGAACTAACAACACAAAACGTGACTTATCAAAAGCTTTAGTAAATAAATCAGCATTATTATCTTCCGTTGCCACTTTTACCAGCTTAATTAAGTTCTTTTCAGCACAATCACGTATAAAATGATGTCTTATGTCTATGTGCTTTGTTTTACTGTGTTTAGCTGGACTATTGGTTATAGCAATAGTAGATTGGTTATCTATCCTAATAGGAGTATGAGTATAAGTCAAACCGTAATCCCGCAATTGTTGTTGTATCCCCAAAACCTGTGAACAACAACTACCAGCAATAACATATTCGGCCTCGCACATTGACACGGCTACCGAAGTCTGTTTCTTGCATTGCCAGGAAACGAGTCTCCCTCCAAGGAACAGACAACCTCCAGTTGTTGACTTTCGTTTCAAGCTGCAACCTCCATAATCTGAATCCGTGAAAGCTTCCAATTCCAGATCACCATCCGCGTGATACCAAAGTCCTAGCTTCGGTTTCGACTTGAGGTATCTCAGAATCCGCTTCACAGCTTTCATATGCATCTCTTTCGGATTGGCTTGAAACCTAGCACAAATACACACAACAAACATTATGTCAGGTCTAGAAGCATTTAAATACATAAGTGACCCGATCAAGGCCCGATATAAGGTCGGATCCACATCAGTATCACTTTCTCTACCCGGTCCGAGATTGTGATTCACTTGAATCGGCGTGCTAAAGTGAGTAGTTCGCTTTGTTCCCTCCATCCCGAAGCGCTCTAAAATGTCGTAGACATACTTCTTTTGATTGATAAACATACCCTCCTTCCTCTGTTCAACTTACAAATCCAGAAAGAAGTTCAACTCTCCCATAGCACTCATCTCAAATTTAGACTTCATCACCTTCTCGAAATCTTTGCAAATCTGCTCGTCTGATGACTCGAAAATGATGTCATCGACATACACTTGTACCAAGATGAAATGTTCACCCTTCCTCTTCACAAACAGTGTACTATCAATTCTCCATCTTTCAAACCCGTTGTCTAAAAGATGAGTAGACAGTGTCTATACCACGCCCTTGGTGCTTGATCAAGTCCATACAGAGCCTTATCAAGACGATACACTCTGTCTGGATACTTTGGATCTGTAAACCTGGGCGGTTGTTCAACGTACATCAGTTCCTTCACTTTACCATACAGGAATGCACTTTTTACATCCAACTGATAGACTTTAAATCCTTTGAAGGATGCAAAGGCTAGAAACAAACGGGATTGCCTCAAGCCTTGCCACTGGCGCAAACACCTCATTATAATCGATTATTTCCTCTTGGTTGAAACCCTTTACTACAAGTCTTTCCTTGTTGCGAGTCACAATACCCCGATCATCTCTCTTGCACTTAAAAACCCACTTGGTTCCTATTGCAACTTCTCCTCGAGGTAACGGAACTAACTCCCACACTTCAAGTTTTCTGAATTGTGACAGTTCTTCTTGCATAGCTTCAACCCAAGAATTATCCTTCAGTGCCATTTGCACATTCTTCGGCTCTACTTGCGAGATGAAACATGAATACAGGAAAGTGTGAAAATCCTTGGAGTCATTGATCATTGACAACAGCACTGTGTTGTTATTCAAACTACTCCTAGTCCTCACACCAACATTCAGATTTTCTATGATGCTCTCAACCGGATGATCCTTATTAATCCTCAATGTTTCAATCTCATCAACTCTAAGATTATCTCCTAAGTTTAATCCTATTTCACCTATCGGAGGAACGACTTCAGATGCTACATTCTCTTCCTCATGATTACTGTCCTCGGAGTTAGAATTTGTAGCCTGATTTTCGTTTGTAGGTAGCTCAGAATCATTCTCTGCTGGAGATCTATCTTCTGCCGTTGTAGGCTCAAAAGTTGATGGAAATCTTGTCTGTGAAAAACCTTGACCATCGATTTAATGACGATAAGTCATGTTCGATTGTACCTGCATTTCCATCCAAAGGAATGTTAAATGATTCAAACAGTTTGTCATTATCAAAAATCCATTATGGACCAGTTTGGGGTTCATGTGTATAACTTGTTACATCCATGTTATACACAATCTCTGCCGTACCATTTGTTAAAAACCCTTTTATTTGGTGAGTTAGGCACATAACCTAGGAAATAACCTTCGTCAGCCTTTTCACCAAACTTAGGTTGATGTTTTGTTTTCATTAACGTACACAGTACCCCAAACGGTTCGAAGCTAGTTAAATTTGGTGGCCTTTTATTCAAAACTTCGTAACAGGTTTTGTTCAATGATTTAACAGTAAGGACCCGATTTAAACATGACAAGCGGTATTTACTGCCTCCCCCCAAAACATGGTAGGAAGCTTTGAATCCTAGAGCATGGTCCTTGCTGCCTCAATCAAAGTCCTGTTTTTCCGTTCTGCCACCCCATTTTGTTGTGGCTCATATGGTGTACTAAATTGATGCACTATGCCTTTGGATAGGCAATATACACCATTTATTGTGTTTTTGAATTCTGTCCCATTATCACTCCTGATACGTTTTACCTGCGTCCCATAGGAGTTTTCGACTTGGTCTAAGAACCCAATCAACTTTACCGCTGTCTCGTCCTTCGTACCTAAAAAGAAAAACCCATGAAAATCGTAAGTAATCATCAGTGATAACTAAACAGTACCAACTACCACCTATACTTCTTTCGTTGATTGTTCCGAACAGGTCCATGTGCAACAAATCGAAAGTGGCAGCTATTGAGTTCTGAGTCTTGGACTTGTGTGCCTTGTTGTGTTGTTTTCCTTTCTTGCACGGTACACACTTATCTTCAAACTGAAAACTCTTCATCGGGACACCTTGCACCAGTCTATTTTTAGAGATGTAATTCTTTTTTCTCAGTAGCTAGTGTGCCATGCGTCTGTGCCATAAAACTGATTCGGTCTCTGAAGCTTTAGATAGAAGACATATTGTACCTATCGAAGATTCCGGTTAATTCATGTCTAGCATGTACAAGTCATTCTTCCTTGGGGCCCTCATTAGTATCCACTCTTCAGGTACTTTAAATCCCGGTTTTAGCACTAACGCCTTAGTATTAGTGAAAATCACTGAGTTCTTCTTATCACAGATTTGAGATACACTAATGAGATTGTGATCAAGTTTATCAACGTGGTAAACTTGATCAAGCTTGATAGTCCCATTAGTGACCACTCCAGTACCGGTGATATTTCCTTCTTTCTTACCAGCGAATGATACGAATCCCCTGTTCCCTCCCTTGAAGTCTGTGAGAAGACTCTTTCCCCAGTCATGTGCCTAGAGCAACCACTGTCGACGAACCACTTGTTGTTTAGACCTATTGTTATCTCCTGCACATGAAAGAGAACAGGTTAGTTATCACGGGGAACCCAAGCCATGACTGACTTGGCAATACTATTCTCATCCACATACGTGAACTCCTTCAAATACTCATCTCTCCTTTCGAGTGACTTGGGTGTTTGATTGAGAGCCTGTTGTTGTGCAGAGTGATTTAAATTCACTCTCGGCCTTTGTGTACGCATTTGCTGTGCAGCCCTCGAATAATTTCTATTATAATGCATTTCAGATTGATATCCCTGGGCTCTACCTATTGTCTGATGTCTTACAGGAGTGTGTGACCTAACCGGAGTGTAAGCTCTTCTAGGTGTAGTACTCCTATAATTTTGTTGAGGTCCTGACCTAGATTGATTAGGGACTCTATTCGGTGAATTAGTCCCAACCACTTCATTTAGTCTACCTGACACAGGTGTTTGTTTCACAGCAATCTTTGGTGTGGCTTGCACAAGTTTCTCGGTGTTTTGAGAACCATTTGTGCTTGCGACACTTGGAGAGGGTTTATGTTGTTCCGGCTTTGCAATTTTAGGTGTAGATTCTACCTTCCTATGTGGACAACTAGAAGTAACATGTCCCTTTTCATGACATCTAAAACAAGACATTTTATCAATAGACTTTCATATGTGTGCCCTTTGACTTAGGTGTCTCACTAGTGTCATGTTCTTTCGTCTCAACTATAGTGACTGTTTCCTCTCTCTGATTAATAATGTTAGGTTTGGCTTCTCCTACAATCTTATCACTAGAAGACGGCACAAATTTGACTTTCTTAATCTTGGCATTGTTATTAGTCACCTTAGTTTCTTTATCCTTAACAGATTCAGACACAGGTTCAGATGCTACCTCTGATTCAACTGGTTTATCAGTTTTATCCTGAGGCTGAGGCACATAGTTATCATTAAAAGGTGGAGGACTCTCATTATACCCTAAACCTACTGGTTTCTTAGACTAACGTTGTGCATCTAAGATCTTCCCTAGGTTCAGTGAAGAGTTCCTAAACTTTTCTAGTTTACTATTCACCTCTGCAACCTTAACCTTAGCTTCAGCTAGCTCTACCTCTTTAATCTTAAGCTCTTTGGTTAATGCCTCGACATGCTCATACATTAGTTCTATCCTGACACACTATTCACTTAGCTTGTCTTTAAGAACTATGACATCTTGAGCATCTGCCTTAAGCTTATCCATAAGATCTTCTTTTATATCTAAGAGGCTAGTATTGTCCGATTTTAAGGATTCAATTTGAGCAGTTAGATTACTATGTGTTTCTAGCACTAAATTTAATCTATCATTAGAAGTAGCACAGAAAGCACATAAATTGCGGAATGTAGAAGAGTTCAGAATTACCTTTGAGTAATTTGATTCCACGTTTGCCATTTGTGCAGCAAACTCTAGAATTGTCAGAATGTCTGACTTCTCCACTAGCACAGGACTGATATCATTCTGGTGTATGTCCTCTGTTTCTTCCTCTGCTCCGACACTTCCAGTCTCTATTACTTCAGCCATGAAGGCTCTAGCGTTAGACTCTGGATGTGTACTCCAGTCGTATGTTCCATCAAGCTGTCTGTCAGATCTGACATTCGTTAACAGACCAGCTATGTTTGCCTGATTACTCGAACTACCCGGCTGATATCTCCCCTGAGATTGATTCTGGTATTGGTTATTGGTAGTTCTCATATTTAGGTCTTTCACACTCTTTAGCAAAATGTCCTAACCCTTGGAAGTTGTAGCACTTAACTTTGGATTTGTCGAATCCAATCTTATTGCTGCTGACATTTAGATTTCTGCTCGTCCTCTTGATGAATCTCTTGACTCGCTGAGTCACCATGGCCAGTTGCCATTGAAGATCCATCTCCTCTAAGTCATCAGGATCTACCTGATCATAGTCTTCGTCCAATAGAGCAGGATCGTTGATTTTCCCATGAACGCAATTGCCGTAGGCGGCCACAAATGAAGCTAAAAAATTTAGATAATCTTCAGCTGATTTTGCGCTGATTGGCATCCTTGAGTATCCTTGAGACGTAGATGCAGACTGAGTTGGCTTTTCTTCCGGTCTGGAGTACCCTAAGAAATCCCGGCTCCCTGAGTCATCTACTTCTACTGGAGTCGAAGTTTCGCCCGTAAAGAATGTTGTAGCTGTCTTTAGTTCACTTGCAACTGAAGGTTTTGACTTCCCAAAATACATGTCCGGATCCTCTACTTGGTCATATTCCCTTTCCTTGTTTAGCAACTGAAAGTTATACGCCCTCAGCGTTTCAATGACTCCTTCTAGAGTTAGAGTCTCATATTTGTCTTCATCATGCTTTATCAGCGCTACATACATCTCCCATTTTGCTGGTAAAGCATCTAGAATCTTCTCAATTTTCTCTAATTCACGATACTCAACATCGTGATTGTCTAACTATGTCAACAAGTGATAGAACCGTGTGATAGTCTCATCCAGCTTTTTGTTTTTTAGCGCCTTGAAAATAGCGAACTGCTGCTTGAGCATCTCCGTTCTTTCTTTCCTAACCCTAGGATTTCCCTCACACCTTTTCTCGAGTGCATCCCATAATTCTTTTGCTGTTCGTTGATTTCGAAATGTGTGCAGGATCTTCTGAGGTAAAGCCATTCGAATAATCGAGAATGCTTGGTTCTCGGCCTCATATAATTTCTTATCATCATCCTTCATCATTTGATAGGACAAGACTCGTTGACGTCCTTCAAATTCTGTTGTAGGTGGAATATATCCCTCATCGATACAAATCCACATTCTCATATCATTGAATCGAGCGAAGTTGGCGAACCAATCCTTCCACCAATAATAATCTTCTAACTTCATCAGCTTGGATGGAGAATTTTGCCTTTCCGACCTCATGGTCCATTTCAAAAAACCTTTGTAAACTTGTCATTGTTTCAAAAATTCTTGAATTAGAACTTAATTAATTTAATTTGAAATTAATTTAAATTAGCCCTTTCGAACTTGTGTAGGTTCGAATTTGGTTAATTTTAAATTTGTTTTAAATTAAATTTGAAATTAAATTTGAACTCAAGCAAATTCGAAATGATGACAAAATTCGAAGTTCTGGTTAAATTCGAATATAGGGAAATTCGAATATGAGCAAATTCGAATCAATCAAATTCGAATCAAACCCTAAAATAAATTCGACAGGAGCGTATTCTCTGACAAATCCGAATTTCGAATAAACCCTAATACCCCCTTGATGTTCGAGCGCCGCAAGTTCGAAAAAACAGCCAAAAGTTCAATTTTTTCAATTTTTAAGTTTAAACCAAAGTTTTTAAGATTAAAAACGATGATTTTGACTAAAATAATGAACTAATATGAACTTTTTCCCGTTATCTTGCTTGAATAACTCGACAAAATAACCCAAAAACGTCAAGAAAACACAGATGTTACTTGTGAACACGAAGAACACCACGAACACCCTAATGGCTCTGATACCACTTGTAAGGTCGCCCGACTACGGATCCTATCTTGACGCAAAACCTTCAAACGAGTGCGGAATCCTCGTTATCGGCTTGACAGATAGACCACGCACAATGAAACACGGAGACACACACAGAGATAGACGAACAACGGAACGTCCCAACACGTGATTCTCTCCAAGAACAAAACTCTCTGATTACTTGCAAGTTCGAGATTGCCCTTTTGCTAATCGCTCTGAAAATATGCAAAAGTCTAATAATTAATCGAATTAACCCTTAATTATAACACCCAGTTCGAATTTGTCTAGGACAAGTTCAAACAGGCCTAAGGCCTTTCGAACTTGTCTTCTACAAATTCGAATCTTAAGCTTCAAACTTTTGTTTGAACTTATCTTTGAACTTATGTTTGAACTTATTGTAATACATTACCCCAAGTTCAAACATACATACAATTAATATCAAACATATATAATCAAACGTATAACAAACATATATCAAACACTTGTTAATGTATAATAACAGTCAAATTGACTTTTACAAAATATGTTTATACTTAGACTGCTATCGTCACACAGGGTGCACTAACACACTATATGACCTTAACTGCTTAAATTTGTCATAACTTTTGACTGGAACATCGTTAGAAGGCCTACCATATGCCAAAACGAAGCTTGAACCGAGATCTACGATTTCTAAATTGGATGAAGCCGGTTCGGGCAATTTTTGAGGCCTAATTCGACTCAAGGAAAGAGTTACAGGCATATTTTTGCAGAAAAGCTAAAATTTTAACGTCAAAAAGTCAATTCAAAGCTGATTTTCAACAAGTTGCCATTCACAGATACATTTTTCAGATCTTTAATCAGAAATCACTCATCAGTCCATAAAAGATCTTGGAAGATTCAATATCAAGCAATTCAAAATGGAAAATGAACATCTTTCAATGTCTGAGCTGATTGCTAAACTTATGGAATCTGAAAAGATTCGTAAGAATAATTATGACATTCTTGTTCAGTTGAATACATATAAAGCTTTTGCTTTACATGATGTATCAAGACTGAAAGAAGAAATTTTATGTTTACAAGAAAAACAAAAAGATTTGAATTCTGAGAATAATGCTCTTAAATTGAGAATTTCTAAATCAACAAAAGAACTTGATGAGTCTAAACAAGTAAATATTCAGAATGCAACTAAGTTAAAATATCTTTTGCCTGAAAGATCTGAGTTGTACAAGAAAGTTAAAGCTCTTGAAGAAACACTTTATAAAACAAATCATTCTGATCAAAGTTTTGTTACAACAAATTCTGAAGAGTTTTTTGCTCTTGAAAAGGAGTTGTCTTTAACCAAAGATTCACTTGAGAAGGAAAGAAATGAGTTCTTGCTTAAAGAACAAGATTTCAAAACGAAATCTAAATTGTTTGAAGATGAAAGAAAGTTGTTCATATTTAAAGAATAATCTTTTAAAACTGATTTCCAATCATTTGATAATCACAGAAATTCATATTTGGATATTATCAAAGGATTAGAAGATCAGCTATTTCATCTTACTAAATAATTTAATGATTCTCCTTCTTCAAATAAATCAGAAGTTAAAGATCCTTCAGTTTGTTTAGAATACAAAGTTGATCATTCTAATTTGTCTTTCGAAAGTGAAAAGAATCTAACTAAAACTCCTAAGTTTGATTCAACTTCAGATCTTAAAATTAAATATTTGTTAAAGATAAATAAAGGCAACGATATAATTGTTGAAAAACTTTCGGTCAAGATTCACACTGATGAATCTTCGAAAGCAAAATTTTCAAAAGTTTTTGAAAATACTGGTCATTCTTATCAGAAAAAATCTTCACAGAAAAATACCAAGTATTATCGAAAACAGGCTAGCACCGGACAGTTTTTCAGAAAGAAGAGTTTGCAAAATTCTACTCGTTCATGTTCAAGTTTCTTTCATTATTCAGATATTCAATTTATCATACTCAAAGTAATTTGCTTTCTGAATTTGAGAGAAAAGAAAATAAATATAATCTACAATGGGTACTTAAACCTAAGTTTCATTGGTTACCAAAACCTGTCTTGAGATGGGTACCCAAAAGTGCTAATAATTCTGAATCAAAATCAATTTGGATACCAAAGACATCTTGATTTTTGCAGAAATGAGGCTTCTACTCACATCAGTGTAGAACCCGGACGTCATTGGTAATGGTTTTTAGTCATATCAGACTAGAACCCGGTCTTCATTGGAAATGGTTTCTGTACACATCAGTGCAAAACCCGGTCTTCATTCGTATGACTTCTACTCACAACAGAGCAGAACCCATACTTGATCTGTGTAACATTTAAACAAGGATTTTAGTTATTTCAGACTAAAACCCGAGCTTCCGCATCAAAGGTATCTAATCACTTCAGATTAGAACCGACTCTGAAAGAAAAATCTTTCTGAAATTCCTACCCTGAATTCAACTCTAAAGTTGTATTGACAAAGAGGGAGTTTTACTTTTACGAGATTTAGCTCCTGATTTATTTTCAATGAGTTGACTAACTTTGTGTGCTTATTTCCAGGGGGAGTTTCAGACGCACTATGACGAGGACATCTTTTTACAAAACCGTGTGTATTTTTCACGAACATATTTTGTGCACACATTAAAAAGATCTTTGAGCTGAAAAAGAATAACTTTTAAGAATCTTAATTTCTCATTCTCTAAGTATATCATTGAGGTTAATTAATCTAATCTCTTTGATTTTTCATAATCTAGTTGCTTTTGAGATTCTCTTTGTTAGAATTCTTCCTATTCCTGCACACGGGATTCTCCCATAATCTCTCATGAGCTAAATCTTTCATAAAAATTTAATTCATTTCATTATGATATCTCCCAACTCGTCATTCCCCAATATTCATTCTGAATTACATCTCCTAATTCATCTGAGCAGAAAATTCTAGTCATTGTTTGTATGATCTCTCATGAGCTGAAATGCTTAATATTATTTTTGCTGATTCCGATTATGCACATAATTGCGTGATAGACACAAACATCGCTTCAATGGTCTAACTAGAACCAGAAGACCTACCCAAGGAGAAAACCATTTATTTATGTGGGTGAGGGTTCTTTAGGTCTATTAGTTGAGAAATATCAGTTTTTACGGGGTACTTACAGGGTCGAGCAGAGGTAAAATGTAAAATGAGAGGGGAATATTGACAGGAGATAGTGGTGCATCAGATCATGCTTTCACTATAAAGTTGACTAAATTCATTTCTCAAAAGTGAGCCGGAGGGAGTTTATTTGAAAATGCTGAGAGCTGAGAGTTAAGAAAGGATTTGAAGAAAAGATAATCCTACCTAAACTGTGTATGCTGGGTAAACCACATAATCTATCAAGCCTTAGACGACTTGATATTGAAAAAGATGCCATGGACCCAGTGATGCATGCACTTAACCCCACCAACCAATCAGTTATCTTTCAGAAGATTTTTGTTTCAATAATCACAGAGATATAACATGTTTCTATCGATATATCATTTGGATATTATTGATATTAAAGTAAGGAAGACTTTTGCTCCGGTCTCCGACTTCGTTTGATGCACATTGTGTCTAGAGCTGATTATATACATTTTTAGGACACATCGAGTTTAACAGTCTGTGTGACTATAAGCTGCTAGTCCAAAGTGACTAAGCCAGAACAAATAAGAGTGATTCTTTCATAATAAAGGATTTCACGACGCCAGCACTGAAAGTTGGTCACATAGATTATGTCTATTGTGCAAACAGGAATCCTATGTGGACCTAGACTTTGTTACTTTCATTTTTCTCTCAAAGTTGAAAAGCTTTGTTTGTTTTTTGTAAAGAAAGAGTATCAATTTGAGGAGGAGTGGTAAATTTGTTCTAAATATAGGGGGAGAGAATATCATTTTAAGGGGGAGAGAGACAGCTTGTAATAATTCTGCATTGTAATTGTTGTTGTATTTCTGCTACTGTAAGTTTAATGGATCTACGTCTCTGAAAAAAAATTAATGATGTTCATAATCCTTATGATCATCATGAGGGGGAGAAATGATGAATTTCAGAGACAACTGTTGAGTAGTTTGAAGACAATCGAACACAATTGCAACAACAGTCTAAGACAAGTGAGACAACTGCAGAAGATTTAAAGATGAAAGATGATTAGTTGTCTTTGCTTGATCAAGGGAGAGAATCAAAAGTCGTTCATGATTCAAGGGGGAGAGTTTGCTTGTAAGAAAAGAGAAGGTCAGAGAAAAAGAGATTTGAAGATCAGAGAGACAAAGAAGTTCACAGATCAAAGAGAAGAAAAGAGAAAAAGATTGAAGTTCCAGAAGAAAAGAGAAAAGAATTTAAGTTCTTGATCTGAACTTTAAATGAAAATTGCTTTTATCTCTAAGGGGGAGATTGTTTGGTACATTTATAAATAGAGATGAAAAGAATTAGTTGTAAAAGTTGAGGGGGTATTTTGTAAATACTTTATTCTTGTAATTTAGTATAAATAGGAGATACTGAAACTGTAGATGTATGAATGCTAGCACAGTTGATTGCACAAATTAGAAGAATACGGTTGAGAAAATTGTTGTGCAAGAAAGCAAGGAACCAAATGTAATATTCTTTCTCAATCTTAATCATTCAACATATTGTGTTCGTGATCTTGTTGTTGTTACATGTTTAGATCATATTGAATTGTTTGAATATTGAACTATCAGACTGGGCTGGAAACAGGGGGTGAAACATTTTCCCTGGTCTCAGGTGTCACAGAACCACCGGTAACAAAGACCTCTGGTTCAACAGATGAACCAGGGATATCAGCCTGCTCCCCCTCAGGCATAGAGACTGGGGGTGCAGACTTTGTTTTTCTAGCCTTTTTGGTGACACGCCCTACTTCACCAGATTTCAGGGCACGTTTATCCCTTTTTCCTGGAGCTTTGGATTTTCCTGTGGGAGCAGGAGTTGGATCCACCTTCTGGGTAGTAGGTCTTTCCACCAAACCAAGCAGCCTCTTCATAGGTGTTGTGAGGAGGCTCTTCAGCAGAAATCGGGGCATGAAAAACTTTGTTTCCAATGACAGGAAACACCATTGACTTGAGAAATGGTTTAGAGTTGTATAGGGATTCACCACAAACATGCTTGAAAATGAGATTTAAAAATATGTGGTACCTTACAGATGGGGAACGTTGTTCTTGTTCAACAATTGCCCTCAGATTGCCAAAAATCCATTTGGCCATATTCAGTGTAGTTCCATCCACAAACTGCAGAGCCACTTGAACTTCATCTCTACTAAGATGATTAAATGAACCAACCTTGTAGCTTAGACTAATCAACACAGAGGCAAAGAGAAAGCTGTTGGTTGGGGCTGGCTCCAACCTGGAAAAATGTAGCTCCCACCCTTGGTTCAAATACACCACAACATCTTAGCAAGTTACCCATTTGTTGATTCTCAAGCTCTCGTTTATCATACTTTTCAACCACAGGAAGATGAAGTACCTCCTGGAGTATATCACTAGTGATCTCAACAACCTGAGTGTTATTGAGAATGGTCCCTCGAATGGTCTTAGTGACGGAAATCATAGGAACAAGTGTACCATAATTCATAGACCATTTCTTGGTACATGACACCAGGAGTCGCTATCATGGCATAGTGAAGGGGGGTGAGCTTTAAGGAATTCTTCCATGGGTTCATACCCTTTGCCTATGTAGTTATTTGGGATTGTGATATTTGCTACATATTTGGTAGGCTTGATGGCTAGTGTGGTGGTGACAGGTAGATGTTTGACAACGTTATCACCTAAAAATGCAGGAACAAGGGGATTATGAGAAGTCATTGTTGAAGTTGATGAAACACAGACACAAAGTCTTTTATTGGTAGGTATGAGTTTTCAGAGAATATGGATACATAGGGTCGCAATAGTGAAGAAAAAGATGAAACAGTGATAGTGGGTATTTATAGGATTTTGAATGTGAGATAGTGGGAGGGAGAAAAGGGCGGTTGATTTGAATAGTGATGACTAACGGAACGGAACGGTTACTACATCAGCAAATGTGTCAAACGAACTTGACGTTTTTATTCTCTTAAACAGGCAACACACATTGTGCGCAGGTAATTAAGATAATAAATAAATGTGAAGTAATGTTAATTAAAAGCGAATATTCAAAGCTGTTGTCATGAAAGAGTTTCATCCAAAACTGATCAGTCTGTAACCTATTAATGAAACTTGTGAAGTTATATAAGGACATGTTTCAATGTGAAACCTGTTAAATAATTGAACAGATTACAAGGTTTGCCTTGTATGACAGAATACAGAGTGAGCAGGTTTCAGGTTTGGTCAACAAAACTTGTTATAAAAAAAACTTAGTTTTGAAAACTGTTGTTTTGCCTAACCTGTTACTTGGCAAACCTTTCTAAATCTTAAAAAATTGGCTAAGAACAGAACTAGTGAAACCTGTACTGCCAAGGCTGTTGTTTGCGATTTTAGCAAGTTTGCTTAAGTAATCTCTGAACATCAATGACACTTAGTAACTTTTATTTAACATTCCCAGCTTGCATAACAGGGTATTAAACATATTTTCATCAAGAGGTTTGGTGAAGATATCTGCAAACTGATCTTTTGTAGGGATAAAAGATACCTTAACATTACCTTTTTGGATGTGATCCGTTATGAAGTGATGTTTGACTTCTATATGTTTGGTTCTTGAGTGGAAGACAGGGTTGGTAGAAATGGCTATGGCAATGGTATTGTCACATAGAATAAGAGTTTTCCTATATACCAGTCCATAATCCTCAAGTTGACGCTGCATCCATACGATCTGTCCACAACAGCTTCCAGCAGCAACATACTCAGCATCAACAGTAGAATTGGACACAGAGTTCCGCTTCTTGTTGCACCAACTAATCAACTTTCCACCAAGGAGTTGACACTGACCTGTTGTGCTTTTTCTATCTAGCCTACAACCTACAAAATCAAAATCTGTGTAACCAATTAAATCAAGGCTTGAGTCTTTGGGATACCAAAGACCCTAACCTGATGTACCCTTTAGGTACCTAATATTTTTTTTACAGCATCCAGATGTGATTCCTTTGGATCGGCTGGAAACCTACCACATAAACAGGTAGCAAACATTATATCTGGTCTACTAGCTGTCAAATATAACAAGCTCCCAATCATACCTCTGTAAGTTGTAACAGAAATAGCCTTGCCACAGGCATCATCATCTATTAGGCACAAAAAGGCCTCAATCAAACCTGTTTTATATCATAGGGGGAGATTATTAGTCAGACTTGATTGATACACTTAAGGGTACAATTTAAGGCATGTTAATGCCTTATTGAAACCTAATAAGTGATTGCAATATAAGCTTACAGTTGTTCACCCTATTACATTACTTGTAACTTAGGCAGTTTGCCCAAGCTGTCCTAAATTGTTGGATAGGTTTGGAAGAAATTGTTTGTGCTGCTCATACATGTTGAACAGCTTGGACCAAATCTAAGTGTTATCTTCTCTGTGAACAGAACCTGTTTTTGTGAACAAGCTATACACATTATGGAATATGTTTCCATGTCATCATGTAAAGTCTTGGACGTGAAGATCAGTTTACAAGTCGAAGACAAAGTGAAAAATCAGAAGCTGCATTCACTGCCTAAGCTATTCTGATACACGAAGACAATGAGGATATTTGAAATGGGTGACAGACCATTTCTTATATCAAAATGGCTATACAAGAAAGGGAAAGGATTAAATTTGACATTCCTCTCTAAGGTAATGCAACCTGCGTTAGAGACAAAAAGGAAAATACAAAGATTCAGCAATATAGGGACAAATTCTGTTTTGTCAGAATGTGTAGAAAAGCAGTCTTGTCTTTTTGTAAAGGCACTCCACTATCTCTGCATCCAATGAGGAAGCTTCACTGGGATTCTCTGAATGAGTATAAAAGGAGGCTTCTAAGGAATGTGAGATAACAAAGAGAGATATATCCAGAACGTGCAAAAGAATTGTGTTTTCATGCATGCAAGGTCTGCTCAGAAAAGAATAGTTAAGTGTGTCTAAGTTGTTTTTATTCTAAGCTGTCTGTCTGTCTTGTAAAAACAGTGAGTGCATCTAAGTGAGTGAATTCTATGTAACTAGTCTGAGTGAGTATTAGATTAGTTGTTCATCTGTTATTTCTGTCATCTCAACTTGAACTATTCTGTAGTTCAAACCTGTTTGTATTTAACACTGTTAATATATACATACAAACATTGAGAAAGTGTATTGAAGTTTTAAATAGTTGTATTCACCCCCTCTACATCTTACAACAACATACTTCGAAACCTTTTGGGACCTACAACGGTATCAGAGCAAGTTAGAGTGTGTGTTAACTCTAGATCTCTTACATCTCCCTATTTCCCACCATGGACAACAGTGCTGCCAACTCCTCTTCCTACTATCACGATGGGTCAATGGCAAAACCACCAAAGTTCGTGTGGCACCCTTGCCACAATAACCACCAATCACAAATCACCCAGGATTAATCATCAACATACAATACATAATGATCTGAAAACCTAAATTAAGTGCGGAAGCATTAATATACATAAATGAGATAGTGCAACAGTGTTAAACACCCTACAGTGCTATAAGTTACCAGGTCTAAGTCTACACACCCATACAATTATTACAATCATCCCAAATATTACAACATTGTTTCATATCATAAATTACCGATGAAATAGTGATGAGTCTCCCAAATCTTCCAAATGACCTAACTAGAAGGTCCGGCCGCAGACTTTCCCTTTCCTGTAAAATAAAGTCAACTGAGGGGTAAGCGAATGCTTAGTGAATACACAGATTACGCATTTTATAAATCCTTATGATGCCTACAAGAGTAGCACCGACGACGCACGTCGTGCACTCTCCACGTACACAAAGTACGACCACACAAGAGCCGTCGCTCTACGAGCCCGCAACTCGTCTTTTAATACACTACTGAGACCAACATAACACCGGGGATGACATACTGCCTACGGACCTGGAGGGATCAGCTCCAGCGTCTTATAGAGCAGTAACATCGGAGTAACAGATGCGACCCGCAGGTCCATCATAGATGCACAACAAACGAACGGACATGCATCAAATAGGAATGTGCATCCAAAAATTTACGCAAGTTAGTAGAATTCCAAACGAATAATGAAGCAACATGTCTCAGTAAGCAAAAGCAATCAATAAGCAGATATAAACATGCGAAATCATATGTACTCACAGTGGGTGCGTAATTAAAACTCTTATCCAATTATTATTTCTCTTCGGGCTTTCAACCGGATCCACCAAGTACCCCACTGTGGGTTAAACAACACCACAAGGGACCTGTTATTATCAATTACAACAATTCCTCGTATCATTATCCATTTAATTCCATAATAATCAAGTTTCGTAAATTTGACGATATTTTCCCCGTTTCGGGTACATGACCAAATTTATACTATAACTAAGTTTGAACCCATTTCAAGTTCATATATTGACCTTTATATAGCTCATGACATTTTATGTGTTGTTTATGAGTTTCATTCAAAATACACAATTCTAGGGAGTAGTATTCTCAATTTTAGGCATTAAACTCGAATTTAATGGGTTAGATTCGAAATCAAGCATCAGATTCGAATCCTATCATCAGATTCGAACCCATCTTCGAAACTAACATCAGATTCGAAGCCATACCCTTCGAATCTATCATCAGATTCGAACCCCCCTTAGAATCTGATGGTACACCTTCGAATCTAGCACCAAACTCGAGTCTGTTCTTACATTTCGACTCTGTTCTTGACATATTCGAGTCTGTTCATCATTTCAACTTAAATCCTTCATTTCTAAGGCCTAAAATCAGTGTTATATCATGTAGGATGCATATATTCGATTCTACTATGCATATAGTATCATAATCCAGCAACATTTCAATCAAAAACAAGCTTAAATATGCATAAAATGATAGATTCGAGATTCATGTTCTTCAAAACCGAAACCATAACTTAAAAAGGATCGATTCTTACCTCAATTCGCACGAAATCTGAAATCCGTTTGTAGATTACTGTTGTACTCCTCGATACCTTTCCGATAACTTATAATTCTCGAAAATCCGACGGTCGGTTTGTGATTTATCTTAGAGAGATGTAGAGAGAAAATTTCTAGAGAGATAGAGTAGAGAGAGAGTGTAAACTAGAAAATGAAGCCTATTGCCCTTTATATACTATTTTCGTCATTTTTGCACATTTCACCACTCGAGCTAACCGGTTCCATAAAATACTGATTTAATCTTAGAATTGTTATAATAACTTTTATAATCTTAATTTTCCACAAAATTGATTCTGAGTTCAATTTTCTCAAAAATAGCAACAAACTTTGCTAAATATCCAATATGCATAATAATCGCCCAAATTCAACTTAAATACATAACTTTCCACCTAATTAATCAAAATACATCAAAAATAAGTCCGAGGATGTTACAGCATGGGCTCCACCACGCTCAACTTCGTCCTCGAAGTTACTCGGACTCAAACAACTTCGGATACTTTCTTAACATTTCCGACTTAACTTCCCACGTATGATTTGCTCCTTTATGATGCTTCCAGCGTATAAGCACCATTTCTATCTCCTTGCTCCTTAATTTCTTCAACTTAGTAAGTATCCAGTACACACTCCGGCTCTTCTACATACCGGAGCCTTTCATCAACTTGCAGTTCAGTATGGTCAGCCCAATCCTCGTTTCCAGTGTTAAACGATTTTCGAAGATTCCCAACGTGAAATACTGGATGTACGCCCGACATCCCCTCAGGCAATTCTAATCGATATGACTGATTTCCAACTTTTTCAACAATTTTAAAGGGTCCGACAAATCTCGGAGCCAATTTGCCCCTCTTAACAAAACGAGTAACACCCCTCATGGGTGATACTTTCAAATAGACCCAGTCATTCACTTCAAAATTGATCGGCTTGTGCCTCCGATCATAGTAGCTTTTCTGACGATCCTGGGCCGCCTTCATGTTCTGCCTAATCAACTGTATCTTCTCGTTTGTTTCCTGAAGTAAGGCCGGCCCAGCGATTGGTGTTTCACCCGTTTCTCTCCAACATGTAGGAGTCCTACATTTCCTTCCATACAAAGCCTCGAACGGAGCTTTCTTGATCGTAGCATGGTAGCTGTTGTTATACGAAAACTCTATAAGTGGCAGGTGATCGTCCCAATTGCCACCGAGATCTAACACACACGATCTCATCATGTCTTCAAGTGTTAAGATGGTTCGCTCACTCTGACCATCAGTTTGCGGGCGGTAAGCTGTACTCATTGCTATCCTTGTTCCTAACCCTTCTTGCAGTGCCGACCAAAAATTCGAAGTAAATCGGCTGTCCCGGTCCGATACTATGGACTTGGGTACTCCATGCCTAGAAACAATCTCGTTCATGTAAATTTGAGCTAATTTCTCCAACGAATAACTTTCACGAATCGGTATGAAGTGAGCCGACTTTGTTAACCGATCCACGATTACCCAAACCGCATCATGCTGTCGCTTAGTCTTCGGCAGTTTCGTAACAAAATCCATAGTAATGTGCTCCCACTTCCATTCCGGAATGGGAAGCGGTTGCAGACTGCCATAAGGTTGTTGATGCTCAGCTTTTACCAACCTGCAAGTCCTACATCGTTCAACATACTGCCCTATGTCCTTTTTCAATCCCGGCCACCAAAAGTCTGCCTTTAGGTCGTTGTACATCTTTGTGCTCCCAAGATGTACAGAAAACTTAGATTGATGTGCTTCTTCAACGATCACATTTCTCATACCACCATATTTCGGCACCCAAATTCTTCCATAAATTCCTTTCAATCCCGACTCACTTGTTTCCATGTTCTTAACTTGTACTTTAATATCCTCAGCACCAATATTTTCATCTTTCAAGGCTTCTTCCTGAGCGGCCTTGACATCATCAATTATCGTGGAGGTCAGCATTGTAGACGTCATCATATAACAGAAATCTTTAGCATACGCTTTCCGGCTCAAGGCATCGGCTACTACATTAGCCTTCCCGGGGTGATAAAGGATTTCACAATCATAATCCTTTATTAACTCCATAGATCGTCTCTGCCTCATATTGAGCTCCTTCTGACTGAAAATATATTTCAAACTCTTATGGTCCGTGTATAATTGGCACTTAGTCCCGTAAAGATAATGCCTCCATAACTTCAATGCGAATGTTACCGCAGTTAACTCGAGATCATGAGTCGAATAATTCTTCTCATGCTGTTTCAACTGTCTTGAAGCATACGCTATAACCTTCCCACGCTGCATCAATACAGCACCTAATCCCAACCTTGAAGCATCGGTATACACCACGAAGTCCTCATTACCTTCCGGTAAAGCAAGTATCGGTGCTTCACTCAAAGTCTTCTTTAAAACGTCAAACGCCTCTTGCTGCACAGTCTCCCAAACAAAAGGTGCATTCTTCTTCGTTAAAGCAGTCAAAGGAACTGCAACCTTGGAAAAATCTTTGATAAATCTCCGATAGTATCCTGCCAACCCCAGAAAACTTCTAACCTCAGTAGCTGAACACGGCGGCTCCCAGTTCTTTATTGCTTCAACCTTAGCCGGATCTACCAAAATCCCGGCTCCAGAAATTACATGCCCTAAAAACTGTATCTGTTGCAGCCAAAACTCACATTTTGAGAACTTGGCGTACAACTTTTCTTTCCTTAACAATTCCAACAGTTCTCTCAGATGTTCAGCATGTTCTGCTTCAGACTTAGAATATACCAGTATATCATCAATAAACACTATCACCGACTTATCCAACATCGGTCTACAAACCCTATTCATCAAGTCCATAAAGACAGCCGGGGCATTGGTTAAACCAAAAGGCATAACCAAGAACTCGTAATGCCCATAACGTGTCCTAAATGCTGTCTTAGGCACATCCTCTTCTCGAACTTTCAGTTGATGGTACCCCGATCTCAGATCAATCTTAGAAAATACACTAGCGCCATGTAACTGATCAAACAAGTCGTCTATCCTTGGCAGAGGATACTTGTTCTTAATCGTCAATTTATTCAGCTCCCGGTAATCTATGCACATCCTCATCGTGCCATCTTTCTTCTTTACAAACAGTACCGGAGCTCCCCACGGCGATGAACTCGGCCGAATGAAGCCCTTATCCAACAATTCTTGCAGTTGTGTCATCATTTCCTTCATCTCAGTTGGGGCGAGGCGATAAGGAGAACGAGCTACCGGTGCAGCTCCCGGGATCAGGTCAATTCGAAATTCAACTTGTCTCTCAGGCGGCACGCCAGACAAGTCTTCCGGAAACACATCCGGAAACTGTGAAACAACAGGCACGTCGGCCAACGTTCTCTTTTCAGCCTTGGCATCAATAGCATATGCCAGGTAAGCGTCACACCCCTTTGCAACAAGCTTTCGAGCTTTTGCAATGGTCAGTAAGCACAGATCCCCACTTCTCCTATCCCCGTATATACAAATCTCACGCCCCTCCGGAGTAGTTATCTTAATCATTCGGCTCTTACACACTATCTGGGCTTCATTCTCGATCAACCAGTCCATCCCGACTATGACATCAAACTCACTGAATTCTATCGGTATCAAGTCCAAATTGAAGACTACATCTTCAATTACTAATGTGCAGTTACGGTAGACATGATCTACTTTTACTAAGGTGTTACTAGCAGTTTCAATATCTAGTACAGCAGATAACTTTGATAGAGGCATAGACAATTGTTGAGCAAAAATAATAGACACAAACGATCTATTGGCACCCGAGTCAAATAACACTCTTGCAGGTAAAGAGTTAACTATAAACGTACCCGTGACGACCTCCGGATTTTCCCTAGCCTCCTCTGCAGTTATCTGGAAAGCACGAGCCGGTGCCCTTTGAGACTGACCCCGACCTCGGTTAACTGATCCACCGCTTGAACCTCCCGAAGACCGTGTTGTAGATGGAGCAGCAGCAGCTGGATCGTACTTTCTACAATTCCTACTGTAGTGTCCCAATACACCACACTTATGGCACGCATCTCCCTTCCTGGGGCAATCACTCTGATAATGGCCCAACTCACCACAACAAAAACAAGCACGTCCATTGGTGCATTTGCCGAAGTGTTCCAAGTGACACCTATTACAATATCTCGGCTCGGTGTTGATGGAGTAAGCACGAGCACGACCACGATCGGAAAAGCCAGATGGTCGACGATACGACTGCTGAGGTGAGTACTGTGAAGACCGGGAAGAACCAGAATATCCTCCCTCGCGCTGGCGCTTCGGCGGTGACGGCTGTGTTGGGTTGGTGGAAGCAGCAGCAGACCCAGTAGTATAGCCCGACATGATTAGAATCTGCTCTACATTTCTGGCGGCCTCAAGTAAGCCAGCAAATGTAGGGTAGCGGACGTTGCTCATAACCCTCCTTATTTCAATGTCAAGACCAGCCTCGAACCTGGTCACTTTCCTCTCTTCAGTGTCCACCTGATGAGGTGCGAACAGACTTAACCTCGTGAACTCTACAGCATATTGGGACACCGTCTTAGTCCCCTGTACCAGTGCCATGAACTTTGCTTCCAACCTCCGGCGCTCATCAACCGGACAGTACTGCTGAGTGAACAGATCCTTGAACTCAGCCCAAGTCATAACAGAAATCTTCTCCAATGTCAAAGCGTTCACCATGGCATTCCACCACATAATTGCGTCATTAGTGAACATAGCAGTAGCATAGCGAACCATGTCCTTCTCAGCACAGTCGCTGATTCGGAATGTTCGTTCAGTTGCTGTTATCCATTCCAGCGCGGCAACAGCATCTCCTAGTCCATTAAACTCCACAGCCCCATTTCCTTTAAAGTCCTTAAAACGACAACCTCGGGGTTTGTTAGATGACCCAGTGTTGTCATCTTGTTCCTCATTGTTACCCCCTTCCTTCTCCTTATTCTTTCTCTTTTCCTCTCTTCTTTTAGCATCGGCCTCATCTCGAGCCCGAAACTGTTCTTGAATCATTCGATTCTGCTCAGCCATCATGGCTAGCATCATCTCTCTGGCTTCCTCAGGTGTCATTCCTCCAGACATGTTCTGAAAATATAAACATATAACTTGTTTAGTAACATGTCATAAATTTAAAGACACCATTCATTTGTCCCGTATGATAGTCAATTTCTTATAATTACTAGATCATAACCTATCTTAGTTCAGATCATTACTTAGCATCACTACATATCATCACCTAATGTTTGAGATCAAGACCTCACGGACACTTGAATCTCAAACAACTGCTCTGATACCATCTCGTGTGGCACCCTTGCCACAATAACCACCAATCACAAATCACCCAGGATTAATCATCAACATACAATACATAATGATCTGAAAACCTAAATTAAGTGCGGAAGCATTAATATACATAAATGAGATAGTGCAACAGTGTTAAACACCCTACAGTGCTATAAGTTACCAGGTCTAAGTCTACACACCCATACAATTATTACAATCATCCCGAATATTACAACATTGTTTCATATCATAAATTACCGATGAAATAGTGATGAGTCTCCCAAATCTTCCAAATGACCTAACTAGAAGGTCCGGCCGCAGACTTTCCCTTTCCTGTAAAATAAAGTCAACTGAGGGGTAAGCGAATGCTTAGTGAATACACAGATTACGCATTTTATAAATCCTTATGATGCCTACAAGAGTAGCACCGACGACGCACGTCGTGCACTCTCCACGTACACAAAGTACGACCACACAAGAGCCGTCGCTCTACGAGCCCGCAACTCGTCTTTTAATACACTACTGAGACCAACATAACACCGGGGATGACATACTGCCTACGGACCTGGAGGGATCAGCTCCAGCGTCTTATAGAGCAGTAACATCGGAGTAACAGATGCGACCCGCAGGTCCATCATAGATGCACAACAAACGAACGGACATGCATCAAATAGGAATGTGCATCCAAAAATTTACGCAAGTTAGTAGAATTCCAAACGAATAATGAAGCAACATGTCTCAGTAAGCAAAAGCAATCAATAAGCAGATATAAACATGCGAAATCATATGTACTCACAGTGGGTGCGTAATTAAAACTCTTATCCAATTATTATTTCTCTTCGGGCTTTCAACCGGATCCACCAAGTACCCCACTGTGGGTTAAACAACACCACAAGGGACCTGTTATTATCAATTACAACAATTCCTCGTATCATTATCCATTTAATTCCATAATAATCAAGTTTCGTAAATTTGACGATATTTTCCCCGTTTCGGGTACATGACCAAATTTATACCATAACTAAGTTTGAACCCATTTCAAGTTCATATATTGACCTTTATATAGCTCATGACATTTTATGTGTTGTTTATGAGTTTCATTCAAAATACACAATTCTAGGGAGTAGTATTCTCAATTTTAGGCATTAAACTCGAATTTAATGGGTTAGATTCGAAATCAAGCATCAGATTCGAATCCTATCATCAGATTCGAACCCATCTTCGAATCTAACATCAGATTCGAAGCCATACCCTTCGAATCTATCATCAGATTCGAACCCCCCTTAGAATCTGATGGTACACCTTCGAATCTAGCACCAAACTCGAGTCTGTTCTTACATTTCGACTCTGTTCTTGACATATTCGAGTCTGTTCATCATTTCAACTTAAATCCTTCATTTCTAAGGCCTAAAATCAGTGTTATATCATGTAGGATGCATATATTCGATTCTACTATGCATATAGTATCATAATCCAGCAACATTTCAATCAAAAACAAGCTTAAATATGCATAAAATGATAGATTCGAGATTCATGTTCTTCAAAACCGAAACCATAACTTAAAAAGGATCGATTCTTACCTCAATTCGCACGAAATCTGAAATCCGTTTGTAGATTACTGTTGTACTCCTCGATACCTTTCCGATAACTTATAATTCTCGAAAATCCGACGGTCGGTTTGTGATTTATCTTAGAGAGATGTAGAGAGAAAATTTCTAGAGAGATAGAGTAGAGAGAGAGTGTAAACTAGAAAATGAAGCCTATTGCCCTTTATATACTATTTTCGTCATTTTTGCACATTTCACCACTCGAGCTAACCGGTTCCATAAAATACTGATTTAATCTTAGAATTGTTATAATAACTTTTATAATCTTAATTTTCCACAAAATTGATTCTGAGTTCAATTTTCTCAAAAATAGCAACAAACTTTGCTAAATATCCAATATGCATAATAATCGCCCAAATTCAACTTAAATACATAACTTTCCACCTAATTAATCAAAATACATCAAAAATAAGTCTGAGGATGTTACAGTTCAATCATCAGAAATTTTCTGGCTGGAAGTGTAGAATATTGCTCTATCTAGAGAATCTAGATGTACAACTACCAGAAATAGTGATGGAAGGTCCCTATGTGCCAACTTCTGTCACTGCCATAATTCATGCTGCTGAAGGAGCTGTTGTTGAAGTCAAAACTATTGAGAAGGCAAAATCTTAATCCTCTGATGAAGACATACATTAGGTTGCCCTTGATGCTAAAGTCAGGAACGACCTTGTAATCTCTCTACCTGATGATGTGTTCAAACAGGTTGCGAAGATGAAGACTGCAAAAGAGATGTGAGATACTTTGTGTACCGTCTAAGATGGTCCCACTATCACGCTGGATAACGAGATCAATAATCTTGTTGGACAATATGAACTATTCTTTGCAAAGCCGAAAGAGACTCCCACTGAATCCAACACCAGGTTCACTGCCTTAATAAATGATCTCAAAGCTGTTGGGATCATTAAAGACAGTTTTACTCTGGTGAACAAATTGTTGGACATACTACCTGTGGAATAGAATTACTTCTCTACTATCCTCAGAAACTCAGGTACCATCAGAGGCATGGATCTTGTAAATCTTTATGGGTCCTTGCTAAATGATGAAAAATCAAGGCAACAGAAAAGAAATGCCTTGGAAATGTCCAAAAGAGGTGCAGCCTTAGTGGCAAGCGTGAGACGACCTGTTAATCAGGTGTGTGATGTGTTCACACAAGCTGATTAACAGGCTGATGATGAAATGGAGGAAATCTCTAAAGAACAGGACGGCTGTGAAGATCTTACTGAGTTTGATGATGAGCAAATGATTGCCATGCTTGTAAGAAAATTCAATAAGAAAAGGTTTGGATGTAAGATGCTGCAAAAGATATCAGGTGGCATCAAACAGAAGGTATTTGACAAAACTAAGTCTGAGTGCTTTAAATGTGGCAAAACAGGCCATATAGCTGCTGACTGTGTGTCTAAAGCTATTGGATCTTCCTCTAAACCATACAAGACAAACAAAGACGATGGCTACAGGGTTATGTACCTTATGGCCATGGCTAAGCTGAAGAAGTTAGAAGATTATGTGGCTTCTAACAAACAGAAGGGGCTGATGGACGAAACCTGTGACTGGGAGGAATCTGATTCATCATCTGATGAAGAAGACAACAACTGTCTGGTGGCCAATACTGATGCCCCCTCAACAAGTAACTTCAAATGGGACCTAGCTAAAGCTGAAGCTCTCAGCACTTTAGAGAACATGAATTCCACCATGATGTATAAGGTACAAAACTTTAAGGATTACAACTCTGAAGAAAAAGTTAAAATGTTTGATTACCTACTTTTAGATTTAAAAGTTGCCATTGAGAAGCATCATGCTTTGAAGTCTGAAATCTCTAAGCTAAAAGCTGATCTTGAAACAAAAACTAATGAACTGAACAGTTTTCATGAGTTGAAAACTGAACTTGATGAAGTAAAACACATCAACATCATTTTAGTAGAGGAAAAGATAGAAACAGACTCAAAGCATGCTAAGCTTCAAAAGATTGTTGACTCTTGGTGCCATTCAGCTAAGAGAGTCAGTCAATGTATCAAGCAGCAGAATCCTGCTCAAATCCAAGCATAACTTGGAGGAGATCTTGATACAACAACTTCTATTGTTGAGATAAAAAAATCTTGAAACAGACTTATCTTCTCTTCGTGAGCTTCCAAATACTTTTATCCAAAAATTAAATGGAAAGCTGGTCTCAAGAAACAGGTCTGTCAGGCTTCAAAACACTGACATTTTATGTGAAAAAGCTACAAAGACTGATGATGGAACATGTTCTCCATCAAACCAGCCTGCTAAGTGCTTAGCCAGTTCACATAAACAAAAGAATGGAAAACAAGTTAAAACTGCAGCTTCAACCACTAAACCTGTCAACTAGACAAATTCTGGGGTTAAAACTGATGGCAAGAAACCTGTTAATACATTCAATGCTCAACATTTTGAGAACAAGTTTTCAAAAGCAAGGCAGTTTGCATCCAACAAGGGCAAGTCTCATGTTGGAAGCAAATCTGCTGTGATTTCAAATAAGTTTTTAAATCATAGTGGAAAACTGGTATAAATGAAAGAAATCTTTTGATAAAACCAGACATGATGATCAAACTACCACAAGTAGGGACACTACTACAAATTGAAGCTAATGCAACACTTTTGATGCAACACTTTAAAAAATTGTTGCTTTTTTATTTAAGTTCCCTCTAAAGCAACACATTGACAATAAGTGTTGCATATAATGACTTAATGCAACACTTTTTTTAAAGTGTTGCCATTTTTACTAAAAAAATGCAACAATTTTCTATAGTGCTGCAAGTTTTACTAAAAATTGCAACATTTGTTTAAAGTGTTGCATATTTCAATAAAAAATGCAACACATTTTTAGAGTGTTGCATTTATAATGAAAAAAATGCAACGCATTTCTAGAGTGTTGCATTTATAATGAAAAATATGCAACACATTTTTAAAAACATATAACATTTTTTAAGTGTTGCATTTATAATGACAAAAATATGACATGTTTTTAAGTGTTGACTATAATATTTTTTTTTGTTTTGTAATTTTGATTAAAAAAATACTCACAAAAGTTAAATGTCTTATTTGTTAAGATTAATAAAAATTAAAAGAAACATTTTTTTGCAAACACATATTATCTGATTTTAATAATACAATATAATAATATTTTTTTATTTAATATCAAACAACTAAGTATTTTTTATCTTTAATTTAACTAGCTTTCAATTTTTTTTTATTTTAATTATATATAAATTTTATAATAATTTATTATAATATAAAAAAAATATGTATTTTCTAAATATCAACCCATGTAATACATGAGTCTCAAACCTATATATTATAATAAAATAAAATAATTCATGTCATTTGTCACTTCTACAATACAAAAAAATTTTATTTTTCCATCTCTTTTTCCAAATTTAACATCTTAACTTAATTGCATTAAATTTTGAATTTATTTTTTTCATTAATTAATTATTAATAAATTAGATTTTGTAACTTATAAAATTAATGTTTACATAATTATGTAAACATTAATTTGTCATTATTATCCATAACAATCATAATTAGATCCAAATGTAAAAAATTTGAATTAGTTGTGGAAATTATTATTATTATTATTATTATTATTATTATTATTATTATTATGTATAATAAAGGAAAACATCAAATGTCACGTGTCACCTCTACGTTCACGAAAAAGATAATTACAACTTATAAAAAATAAAGATAGATACAATTTAATATTTTTAAAAAAGATAAATATAGTTTTTTTTTTAATCTGTAAATAATAAAAATAAACACAATTATTATTATTGTATGTTTTGTTTTTTACTCATATACATTTTATATAAATAAATTTAATTAAAATATCCACGTAAGACGTGGGTTATAAACTAGTCCTCTTTACAATACAGAGAAATGAAGAGAATTACCGATTTTGGAGTGCGTTTAGTACAGAAAAATAAACCAGAAAAATAGAAATAAGAAGCAATTCCTTTGTTTGTTTTGACATGAGAAATACAAAATGAGAATTAAATCAATTCATTCTAACTCTGATTCCCTTCTATGTGTGAAGAAATGAAGGAACACCCCCCCCCCCAAAAAAAAACCCTTCGGTTGCACGCTTAGTCCATTTTGCTTCTATCTCTCTCTCCCTCCCTCTCTTCGATCTCTAGACAGAAAAAACAACGACCATCAATCTCCGGCGACCCCCTTCTAGACATCAACGACCGTCGTCGAGTTCTCATCAGCATCAGTCTCGGCGACGGTGGTTTACTGTTATTTTCGTCTCCTTCTCTCAACGGAGACTTTGTGTTGCTTTCCTTAAGCTTCTCTCGATGGTGGCTTTGTGTTGCATTCCTTCTCCTTCTCTCGGTGGCGACGGTATCTACAAACCCTAGCGACGTCGGCTTCTATTTCTTTTCTTCTCCTTCTCTGGACGGCGACGACAGCATCTCGGTATTGGGATCTCTCGACGACGGTGGCAGATCGTTCAAGGTCTGTTTCTCCTTCTCTTTTTCTTTTGGGCTCATTTACGTTAAAACCCTATTTTCAGATTTCGTAGTATCACGTGAAGAATTGGAGGCCATGAATCTTGATGAGCAGATCTTGCCAGAAAGGTAGTATCTTTCTATTTAATTCATTACAATTTCCTCCATTTCTCATTTTGTTGTTATATATATTTTTTTGGTCATCGTTTGGATGGCCATTTAAAATTAATTATTGTGACTCAAATAATCTAAGTTAGATAATTAATTATGTAATTGAAAGTGTAAGTTCCCATTTGTTTTGTGGCTCCCATCTTTTATTAGCACCAACAATCTTCATTTCTTCCCAAATCTCAATATGTTATGAATAGGAGAACCCACACAATGAAAACGTTGAGCAACCAAAAATAAACACACTTGACAGTTTTATTCATATCTCTCTGTGCATGCATTGGGTCCTCAATCAAGCTCAATTTTCATCCATTACACCGTGCTGCAACCCCTCATTTCAGCCTCCATTTTTAGTCTATAATGAACCTCAATATTGCTCATTAAACCTTGAACATTTAGCATGGATTGGTTGGCAAGCTTAAGGGGTATTGGTCTTGTAAATTCAAGGGACGGACAGCAGCCATAAAGGCTCAGACAACAGTCCCAAAATAGTCCCGTAACACGTTTAAGAATGGCTTGGCCTTTGGCCAAAGGCCTCATTTCGCAGCTCGATTCTTTCGGCCTTTGGCCGAGGCAATTGGTCTTTTTATTGATGCCTTATAACCGTGTGATAAGGCTGCTATGGAACCCAAATTTTGGGCTATAATACCTGCAACTACAGCAGGAAAAGGGCCACAAACAGTCCCCGAACACACACGTTTATGGCTTGGCTTTTAGACCGAAAAATCCCTCGAATCTTCGGCCATTTCTTTTAGCCTTTGGCAACAAACTTCAGGCCTTTAACAACACATTAACAATGAATATTGGGGCTGTTATAAGCAGTCTAAACCTGACTGTAACAGCGCCCAACAGAAAGGGTTGAACCGCAACGGTTTGGTCCTTAACCGTGGCCTAAATTCGTAGGCTTTTAGCTTAATTCTGTGGTCTTTGGCCTTAACCTTTAGACCCTCTAATAATATGTTTTTAACTCATATTTTGGCTGCTATAAAGCCCCAAAGTTGGGCTGTAACAGCAACAAAAGAATATGCGATGAATTAAAGGGTATGCGATGAATTAAAGGGTATGTGATGGCTAGTAGAAATAGAAGAATGCGACTAAAGGCTTGTGACCCGAGCAAATAAGCTATAAAGCCAAGACCATTAAAATAAAGTAAGATCCTAAGCCTGTCACCGGATCACTAGATGGACTTCAAAACACCCGTATTCACTATTATTACATATATGTGTGCTTGTGTGATCAATTATGAACTCGTGAATACTAAGAAACGCACTAAAAGTCGTTAAAGACATAAATGACTCGGGAACATGAAATTAAATATGAGGACAATATAATGATCCTTAAAATATGACTTAATATGACAACTGACATAGAATAACAATATTAATCATGATGATGACATGATAAACAAGTCATACAAAGATATAATCTGAATATGAAAGTGGCTCAAAGTCTATAAAGACAAAGAATAATTAGAACCTAACTGAAAGACAAAATCAGAAGCTAAATAGCCAAGGTGAGATATAGATTTACATGTTACACATTGCCTTATAACCACCAACCCGTGCAAAAAAAATCCGCCCATATGCCATGCATGTTAACTGTAATATCTATAATCTCACTAAGCAAAAGCTTAACGTTGTTCCATATCTCTCTTTACAGGTAAAAGCAAAGACAAGACTCGAAGTGAACACGTACCTAAGTGACCAAGACCGGCAACTCGATGTGACTCCTAACCACTACTCGGACTACATTTTGGGTACTGATAGAAGACAGACTGTGGGGATAACTGGGTAGTCCATATTGTATTATAATGACAGATGATGTAATAGATTAGTTAAATGATGACTGTAACCTTATATATACTTGTAATAACTTTGTTTTAATCTTGTCTTGTAATTATACTCCGCTTTTATTTAATGTTATCTTACTTCTACGATTAATACTACATTGCTAGTTGGGACCTAATGGTAAGACTCTAGATGCAAAATAAGCGTCATACAATGTATCATTTACATAATGACAACATTAGATAAGTGTTGCATTAGATAAGTAAAGTGTTGCTATAAGTTGGTAACAATAAATTAAAAGTGTTGCTTTAGAGTATAAAAAGTGTTGCATTTAAAAAGTGTTGCATTTATAAAATAATGGCAACATATTAAAAAGTGTTGCTTTAGAATATAAAAAGTGTTGCATTTAAAAAGTGTTGCATTTATAAAATAATGGCAACACTTTTGAAAAGTGTTGCATTATCTAGTGAAAGTGTCGCTTTAGATCTAAGGCGACGTTGGCTAAGGTGGCACTACATAATGTGTCACATTAGGCTTATAGCAACACTTTTAAGGCCTAACACAACACTTTTCCCATGTTGCTGTAGGTTCATTTGCAATATAAGCTTACAGTTGTTCACCCTATTACATTACTTGTAACTTAGGCAGATTGCCCAAGCTGTCCTAAATTGTTGGATAGGTTTGGAAGAAACTGTTTGTGCTGCTCATACATGTTAAACAGCTTGGACCAAATCTAAGTGTTATCTTCTCTGTGAACAGAACCTGTTTTTGTGAACAAGCTATACACATTATGGAATATGTTTCCATGTCATCATGTAAAGTCTTGGACGTGAAGATCAGTTTACAAGTCGAAGACAAAGTGAAAAATCAGAAGCTGCATTCACTGCCTAAGCTATTCTGATACACGAAGACAATGAGGATATTTGAAATGGGTGACAGACCATTTCTTATATCAAAATGGCTATACAAGAAAGGGAAAGGATTAAATTTGACATTCCTCTCTAAGGTAATGCAACCTGCGTTAGAGACAAAAAGGAAAATACAAAGATTCAGCAATATAGGGACAAATTCTGTTTTGTCAGAATGTGTAGAAAAGCAGTCTTGTCTTTTTGTAAAGGCACTCCACTATCTCTGCATCCAATGAGGAAGCTTCACTGGGATTCTCTGAGTGAGTATAAAAGGAGGCTTCTAAGGAATGTGAGATAACAAAGAGAGATATATCCAGAACGTGCAAAAGAATTGTGTTTTCATGCATGCAAGGTCTGCTCAGAAAAGAATAGTTAAGTGTGTCCAAGTTGTTTTTATTCTAAGCTGTCTGTCTGTCTTGTAAAAACAGTGAGTGCATCTAAGTGAGTGAATTCTATGTAACTAGTCTGAGTGAGTATTAGATTAGTTGTTCATCTGTTATTTCTGTCATCTCAACTTGAACTATTCTGTAGTTCAAACCTGTTTGTATTTAACACTGTTAATATATACATACAAACATTGAGAAAGTGTATTGAAGTTTTAAATAGTTGTATTCACCCCCTCTACATCTTACAACAACATACTTCGAAACCTTTTGGGACCTACAACGGTATCAGAGCAAGTTAGAGTGTGTGTTAACTCTAGATCTCTTACATCTCCCTATTTCCCACCATGGACAACAGTGCTGCCAACTCCTCTTCCTACTATCACGATGGGTCAATGGCAAAACCACCAAAGTTCAATCATCAGAAATTTTCTGGCTGGAAGTGTAGAATATTGCTCTATCTAGAGAATCTAGATGTACAACTACCAGAAATAGTGATGGAAGGTCCCTATGTGCCAACTTCTGTCACTGCCATAATTCATGCTGCTGAAGGAGCTGTTGTTGAAGTCAAAACTATTGAGAAGGCAAAATCTTAATCCTCTGATGAAGACATACATTAGGTTGCCCTTGATGCTAAAGTCAGGAACGACCTTGTAATCTCTCTACCTGATGATGTGTTCAAACAGGTTGCGAAGATGAAGACTGCAAAAGAGATGTGAGATACTTTGTGTACCGTCTAAGATGGTCCCACTATCACGCTGGATAACGAGATCAATAATCTTGTTGGACAATATGAACTATTCTTTGCAAAGCCGAAAGAGACTCCCACTGAATCCAACACCAGGTTCACTGCCTTAATAAATGATCTCAAAGCTGTTGGGGTCATTAAAGACAGTTTTACTCTGGTGAACAAATTCTTGGACATACTACCTGTGGAATAGAATTACTTCTCTACTATCCTCAGAAACTCAGGTACCATCAGAGGCATGGATCTTGTAAATCTTTATGGGTCCTTGCTAAATGATGAACAATCAAGGCAACAGAAAAGAAATGCCTTGGAAATGTCCAAAAGAGGTGCAGCCTTAGTGGCAAGCGTGAGACGACCTGTTAATCAGGTGTGTGATGTGTTCACACAAGCTGATTAACAGGCTGATGATGAAATGGAGGAAATCTCTAAAGAACAGGACGGCTGTGAAGATCTTACTGAGTTTGATGATGAGCAAATGATTGCCATGCTTGTAAGAAAATTCAATAAGAAAAGGTTTGGATGTAAGATGCTGCAAAAGATATCAGGTGGCATCAAACAGAAGGTATTTGACAAAACTAAGTCTGAGTGCTTTAAATGTGGCAAAACAGGCCATATAGCTGCTGACTGTGTGTCTAAAGCTATTGGATCTTCCTCTAAACCATACAAGACAAACAAAGACGATGGCTACAGGGTTATGTACCTTATGGCCATGGCTAAGCTGAAGAAGTTAGAAGATTATGTGGCTTCTAACAAACAGAAGGGGCTGATGGACGAAACCTGTGACTGGGAGGAATCTGATTCATCATCTGATGAAGAAGACAACAACTGTCTGGTGGCCAATACTGATGCCCCCTCAACAAGTAACTTCAAATGGGACCTAGCTAAAGCTGAAGCTCTCAGCACTTTAGAGAACATGAATTCCACCATGATGTATAAGGTACAAAACTTTAAGGATTACAACTCTGAAGAAAAAGTTAAAATGTTTGATTACCTACTTTTAGATCTAAAAGTTGCCATTGAGAAGCATCATGCTTTAAAGTCTGAAATCTCTAAGCTAAAAGCTGATCTTGAAACAAAAACTAATGAACTGAACAGTTTTCATGAGTTGAAAACTAAACTTGATGAAGTAAAACACATCAACATCATTTTAGTAGAGGAAAAGATAGAAACAGACTCAAAGCATGCTAAGCTTCAAAAGATTGTTGACTCTTGGTGCCATTCAGCTAAGAGAGTCAGTCAATGTATCAAGCAGCAGAATCCTGCTCAAATCCAAGCATAACTTGGAGGAGATCTTGATACAACAACTTCTATTGTTGAGATAAAAAAATCTTGAAACAGACTTATCTTCTCTTCGTGAGCTTCCAAATACTTTTATCCAAAAATTAAATGGAAAGCTGGTCTCAAGAAACAGGTTTGTCAGGCTTCAAAACACTGACATTTTATGTGAAAAAGCTACAAAGACTGATGATGGAACATGTTCTCCATCAAACCAGCCTGCTAAGTGCTTAGCCAGTTCACATAAACAAAAGAATGGAAAACAAGTTAAAACTGCAGCTTCAACCACTAAACCTGTCAACTAGACAAATTCTGGGGTTAAAACTGATGGCAAGAAACCTGTTAATACATTCAATGCTCAACATTTTGAGAACAAGTTTTCAAAAGGAAGGCAGTTTGCATCCAACAAGGGCAAGTCTCATGTTGGAAGCAAATCTGCTGTGATTTCAAATAAGTTTTTAAATCATAGTGGAAAACTGGTATAAATGAAAGAAATCTTTTGATAAAACCAGACATGATGATCACACTACCACAAGTAGGGAAAAGTCATTACAGTTCAGTAAAGGCAAAGGCAAACCAGTGCTCAAACTGAGAAAACAAGAAATAAGTTTTCAAAACCTGTGGAAGGACAAAAGCCAATTCCGGTTTACCTGTATTTGATCTCTGTCCTACCAAAAAGAGAAAAGAGGATACAGGCAAAGTTGTTGCTGTTGTCCTTTCCACTCAATCTACTGGATCTTCTTAAACAACTGAATCGTTTGTAAAACCTGTTGAAAAGTCCAACAGAGATAAACCGGAATGTGTTTCTTGGAGTACTTCTTCCAAAAATTCTAAAAAGAGAAAATGTTATAAATAAGGAAAGCAAACTCATATGGCAAAGATATTGTCCTGAAATTGAGGACATAAAGCCTGCTGACACTGTTAGCTCCAACATTGCAAAAACCTGCAGTGTTGGAAGTAACATTGTCACTGAGGAGAGTATCTCAGTTGATACAATCCAAATTTAGAATATTAGTGTTGATCTCAGTGGTCCATTAACAAATTGGGAATATTAGTGTTGATCTCAGTGGTCCATGTCACTCTGCAGGTTAAACAACCAAGCCAGGTCTGGTACTTGGATAGTGGCTGCTCTGTTCACATGACAGGTTGTAAAGATTTTTTGAGTGATCTCAAGCCTGAATAAGGCCCAAAGGTCACATTTGGTGACAATGTCCAGGGATCCACAGAAGGGTATGGAACCCTTCACGCTAGTGCTGCAATCTTCAACAGAGTAGCCTATATGTCTGGGCTAAAACATAATCTTGTAAGCATTAGTCAACTGTGCAATGCTGGATACAAGGTTAACTTTGATGAGCACCTGGGGTACATACTGGATTCCCAAGGCAAAGTTATGTTGTGTTCACAAAGAAAGAAAGGTGTGTACGTTGTAGATTTGAAATCTGCTAACCCAACAACTGAAACCTGTTTCATCTCAAGGAGCAATGCTGACCTTAACTGGTTATGGCACAAAATGCTATCACACCTGAACTTCAAGAATATCAACAAACTCTGTAAGAAAGAGTTGGTAACAGGTTTGCCTTCTATAGCTTATGTTAAGGATAAACTCTGCACAGCTTATGAGAAGGGTAAGCAAAGAAAAACGTCTTTTCAAATCCATACATAATTTTTTCATTGACACGCCTCTCTTCTTAATCCACATGGACTTGTTTGGACTTGTTAGTTTCTCAAGTCTAGGAGGTAGAAGATACACTCTAGTAATGGTTGACGAGTTCTCCATGTACACTTCGGTGATCTTCCTAAAGACCAAAGGAGAGGCTGCTAAAGAAATTATTGGATTTATCAAGAAGATGGAAGTTCCCAAGTCAAGCAGTTTAGAAGTGATCATGGTAATGAAATCAAAAACAGTATTCTTAAAGACTTCTGTGAAGAAAGAGGAATCTCTGAAAACTTTCCAGCTGTGAGAACTCCACAACAAAATGGAGTTGCTAAAAGAAGGAATAGAACCATCATAGAAGCTGCTAGAACTATGCTGTGTGCATCAGGTTTGCCTTCGTCATTTTGGGCTGAAGCTGTCAACACTGTCTGCTTCACTCAAAAAAAATCCATATAGTTGAAAAGGTTCAATAAGACTCTTTGTGAATTAATCAAAGGGAGAAAGCCAAATATAAGCTATTTCCATGTGTTTGGATGTCCTTGCTTCATCTTAAATCAAAGGGATCAGCTAGGCAAATGAACCCAAAGCTGATGAAGGAGTGTTTGTTTAATACTCAGCTGTTTCTAAAGCCTACAGAGTATACAACTTCAAAAAAAAGGTGATGGATGAATCTATCAATGTCACCTTTGAGGAGTCCAAGAATGAATCTATCAAAGCTGTTCCAGAACCATTTTCGGGAGATTTCAATTTTGATGATCTGATGCATTCCAATGATGAAAAGAATGACTCAAAAGCTTCCACATCATCCAAAGTGGAACCTGTTAACCACAATGGACATGATAATGATTACATTGGTACACCCTGTGTGAATAAGTGTACTTATATAGCCAATGTACCATGTCCAGAACCAATCAATGCTGATTTGCTAGAATCCTCAGTTGATGTGTTCAACAACAATGACACATATGCATTTCTTTCGGATTAGCTTGAAACCTAGCACAAATACACACATCAAACATAATGTCAGGTCTAGAAGCAGTTAAATACATGAGTGACCCGATCATGGCCCGATATAAAGTCGGATCCACATTAGTATCACTTTCTGTACCCGGTCCGAGATTGTGATTCACTTGAATCGGAGTACTAAAGTGAGCGGTCAGCTTAGTTCCTTCCATCCTGAAGCGCTCCATAATGTCGTAGACGTACTTCATTTGATGGATAAACATGCCCTCTTTCCTTTGTTCAACTTGCAAACCCAGAAAGAAGTTCAGCTCTCCCATAGCACTCATCTCAAACTTTGACTTCATGACCTTTTCAAAGTCTTTGCACATTTGTTCGTTTGACGACTCGAAAATAATGTCATCCACGTACACTTGTACCAAGATAAAGTCTTCTCCTTTTGTTTTAACGAACAGTGTACTATCAATTCTCCCTCTTTCGAACCCATTGTCCAAAAGATGAGTTGATAGAGTCTCATACCACGCCCTTGGTTCTTGATGCAATCCATACTAAGCCTTATCGAGTCGATATACTCTATCGGGATACTTTGGATCAGTAAACTCAGGCGGCTGTTCGACGTACACTGTTGGGAAATAGTCTAAGTAGGTTCAAGATGTTAGTTAGACTTCTCAAACTGTTAGTAGAGTTTATATGTAAATACAAAGTTCATGCTGTTAGTTAAACAATCTCGAGCTGCCAGTGTAAAAGTTCAAGCTGCCAGAGTAAATCAACTCAAGCTACTCTGTTCATGCTGTCAAGTGATTCAAGCTGCTCAATAGTTTCATAAACAGAAAGTGCTGATTTTCAGGAAAAGATATCTACACAAAGATTCCAGCATATCTACTATCAGAGAAGTCATAGTCCTTCAAGGAAACAAGTCAAAAAGCAATATAAATACATAGAATAGGTCTTTCTATTGTATAGGAGTTTTCTGCATATTCGAGTCTGTAATTGCTTGTTGATTGAGTTTTACATAAGCCTCTAAGGTTGTAAAACCCAAAGAACGGTCTGTGTTCTTCGTCTAATCAAACAGATTAGAGGTGATTGTAATCATTGAAATCAGCAATACAATCAGTTTTGATTATTTCTTGTGTTTATTTATTATTGGTTCTGAAAGTTTTTGTTAAAAATAATTAAGTGTTATTCCGCAAACTTCTTAATTAAACTTTGATTCAAAGCAAGATTAATGATTTATACTCTGATAAATTCAAATCAGTTAGTCTTGGTTAATTAGTTTTTGATCCTGACAAGTGGTATCAGAGCCACAGGTCGTTCTTTGTTTTTCAAAGTCGAAAACTTTCTTGTAATCTTTTGCAATAGAATTTGAAAATAGCAGCAGTGGATCTGGGCAAGGACTCAAAGTGCCTATGCTCAAGCCCACTGAGTTTGAGATGTGGAAACTCAGGATTCAACAGCATATTCAATTCATTGATTATGCCATATGGGAAGCTGTTGAATTTCCTCCTGTAGTTGATCCAGAACTTGATGATGAGGGAAAACCAGTCAAAACTCCTCCAAAAACTGAACTTGAAAGGAAGGCTAGAATGAATGAAGTGAAAGCTCTTACACTTTTACAAATAGCCATTCCTAATGCTTATCAACATCAGTTCAAAAAGTTTTATACTGCTCATTCTCTTTGGAATGCTTTAGAGAAAAGATTTGCTGGTAATGCCAGTACCAAGAGAAATCAAAAGGATCTTTTGAAACAGCAGTATGAGAACTTTTCTGGTGGCAAGAATGAAAACCTTACTCAAATTTTTGACAGGTTCAACAAACTGATAAGTGAACTGGAAAGTGCAAAAGTCAGTCTGGATCAAGATGAAGTCAACAGAAAGTTTCTCAGATCTCTTGGAGAAGAATGGACAGTTTATGCTACACAATGGAGAACCGAAGACACTCTTGATGAGATAGAACTGGATGATCTATACAACAGTCTGAGAGTGTTTGTCAGGATCTAAAACTGAATAACCAAGACTAACTGATTTGAATTTATCAGAGTATAAATCAATAATCTTCCTTTGAATCAAAGTTTAATTAAGAAGTTTGCGGAATAACACTTAATTATTTTAACAAAAACTTTCAGAATCAATAATAAATAAACACACAAGAAGTAATCAAGACTGTTTGTATTGCTGAATTCAATGATTACAATCACCTCTAATCTGTTTGATTAGACGAAGAACACAGACTGTTCTTAGGGTTTTACAACCTTAGAGGCTTATGAAAACTTAATCAACAAAGCAATTACAGACTCAAATATGCAGAAAACTCCTATACAATAGAAAGACCTATTCTATGTATTTATATTGCTTCTTGATATGTTTCCTTGACGAACTATGACTTCTCTGATAGTAGATTTGCTGGAATCTTCATGTAGATATCTTTTCCTGAAAATCAGCACTTTCTGTTTATGAAACTGTTGAGCAGCTTGAATCACTTGACAGCATGAACAGAGCAGCTTGAGCTGATTTGCTCTGGCAGCTTGAACTTTTACACTGGCAGCTCGAGTTTCTTCAACTAGCAGCATGAACTTTGGATTTACATATAAACTCGACTAACAGTCTGAGAAGTCTAACTAACAGTTTGAACATACTTAAACTATTTCCCAACAATCTCCCCCTAACTTAAATTCTTTACACAAGACTTTAAGTTCTATACAAAAATGGAAATAAATAAGTAAACTGCTAGTTACAAACCAAGGCTTTCAAAAACTTATAACTGTGCAAGTTTCTGATCTACAGCCTTCAAAAATTCTCTCTTCATCTCTTCTCTATCACAAGATATCCTAACAGATTTTATCTGAATCAGCATATCTTTTGAAAAATTATAAAATTTGAGATTGAAGAATATACCAGACCCATCTGAAAATTTGATTCTGTATGTCCTTGACTTGACAAACAGATCAACTTGCTTGATCTTTTTCCCTTTCTTCTCAGCATCCTCTATCTCTTTCCTTGCAAATTCAGGGTCAACAACTGATTTTAGATCTCTGATAAGTTGCTTAACTTGTGGTAGAACAGATCTAACTTGTGTAACAGACCCTATATTATACATCTTTGTTAGCTCATCCCTGGTCAACTTCTGAACCATTTGCCAAAATGTATCAAACTCTTCTTCTGGTCCAGACTCTCTTCTTACTACAAACTTAACTCTTAAATCTCTGTCGTCCAAAGACTTGGCATACCAGTAATTGATCATAGGCTTTGTAAAATCATGTTGGTCAATCAGCTTCTCTATCTCCATTGCCTTTTGCAGTTGTTGTTCAAATAACACCCTCTTAACTTGATGCAGCTTTGCTTGTGATGATGGATCAGATGAAGGAATGGAAGCAACAGCTTGATCAGTAGGAGCAGGTGCACTGACAGCAGCTTCAGTTTGGACTGATTCCTTTGATGGTTGGACTTCTTGGGATGGTTGAACTTCTTGGGAGACTTTTGTTTTCTTTCTTTTCTCCATTTCTTTGTCATGTATCTCCTGCAGCTTTTCAGTAGTCATGGACTGAGCCATTTTCTTTGGAATACCTGCTGCAAAGGCAAAATTAATTAAAAATCTTCTGTGCTCAGCCTTGGAGTGCCCTGTTGGCAGCTTTCTCTTCTTTTTGCCTTGTTTGCCCACAAACCCCTTTAGGTAATCACCAAAGGTCTCATCATCATCTATTGGGGGCTGGGCTTGCTGATCTAATTCTTTGTTCATTTCTTCTGCTAATTTCTTGGCAACTTCAGCATCAAAGGCAATCTGGGCTTCTTTGGAAGAGAATTTGCGCTTTAGAGATTCAATAAGGATGCCCTTGCCCTTGTCTTTTGCAGAAGAGGATGTTGCTTGGACTGTACTTGATGGAGCTTGAACCCTTTCCCTTATAACAACTCCAGATAGTTTTGGGGCGGCAGCTTGAGTTTCTAAGCTAACAGCTTGAGAAGCTGTTGGGACTGCTAGCCTAGAAGGTGGAACTGTTGAGGTTGCTTGGACTGATGTTGTTGGAGCTGCTTGAACTGATTTGGGAACCTCCTGATTCTCCCCCTTTTTGGAAGCATTGGTTTGGTCAGAAGGACCTACAACCTTTGCCCCTTGGGTTTGAATCATCTGCTCTAATTTCATTATCTTATTTCCACAGAGGGTGAACCCTTTGTGGAGATAATCCATTCTTTTATTCTGAGCCGCCTCTGCCTGCTTGAGTGCAAAAATCTGAGCTCCCTGTGCAGCAATGATGGACATTTGATATTCCAACATGGCTACAACAGGTTTCAGCTTGGGATCCGTCAAGAGCATAAGTTGCAGACTAGTCTCAAGATCAGAAAACACCTGAGGTGCTTGTGATCTATCACTGACATTAATACGAGAAGTAGAAACTTCTGGGCCCCTCTGTTCTTGGTTCTGGGGACTTCCAGCTTGTGTTTGCACACTGGCTGTTGCCATGGGTGTGGTCTTAGAGATGTTGGCACTGTCCTGTGCCTCTTTTGCAGAAACATCAGTAGTGCCAGCCACAGAACCCATATGAACAATCTCTGAAGAGATGTTCACCTCCTGAGTGAGGATGGGAGTTTCCTCAATTGGTTCCCTTTGGATATGCTGTGCAGAAGTGTCCTTCTGCACAGGGATATATGGCTCTTGTCTGAGGGAGGAGAAGGAAGGAGCTCCTGGTCCCCTTTTCCTTTTGTATAGAAATTTTAGTGGGCGAGTTGGCTGTTCAAAAGGATCAGAAGGAATTTGTGTATCATGAGGAGGGGGTTGGGGTCCTGGGGGTGTAGCAGTGATGATAGGCTGAGCCTGCTCAGGACCCTCTCCTCTGTTTTGTGGAATGATGTTCATCATTGCAGAAGGCAATGGAACATCAACACTCAAAAAATTGGCACTATGTTTCAATAGGCTCTTTATAGAGGATAGTGAGTGCCTGTGGGAAACATGTATCCGTTTATGTGAGTGAGAAGTGGTGCAAGTGTGTGCAATGATTTCTGCCAAAAATCTGGGATACATCAAAAATTTCCCACTCTTTAGGGAATGATGCCTTAACATCCCCTGAAAAATCATGTTAGAAAAATTGAACCGTTGGCCTGTTGAAAAGCACACTAAGGCAGTGGCAATGTTAGAGGAAAATTCAGACCAACCAGTTCTTTTGGGGCTCATACACTGCTGAATAATATGTACAAGATATTTCCATTTAGGAGAAAAATGGGCTTTTAAGAAAGTAAAAGAATCAGCAGGACCCCTATAACCTATATTAAAAAGACCAGTATGTAAAGCATCAAGGGTTAGGTCAGTTATACCTGTGGCATCTTGAAGATGCAAGTGGCACCGAATGGATTCCTCAGTAATGGTGATGGGAGTGCCATCAATCTTTGATAGTATAGAAGGAATTCCATTTATGGATTGAACAGTGGCATGGGTCCAGAACTGTTCGATATGTGATATGTATATGGTGGGGTTTATATGAAGTGCATGATGGATATGGGAGTGTCGAAGAAAGTCCATCATGTCATGGAACGGTTGAAGGTCTGAGTGTTTTAGAGAGTAGGGAAGACAGTTGTGTTCCTTAACAAACTCCATTGATGATCAAACTAAGGGTTTAGGGTTTGCAAAGAAGTGTGTGAGAATCGTTCAGAGGGAAAAGAAGGCCGTGGAAGGAATTTTGTAACTGGTAGTTACAACAGAACGAAACTGGGACCTTTAAAGGTTTTGAAAGGTTGGGTCCCGCGCACACACATTAAAAAAATTACCTAAATACCCTGCACACTTTGACAGATTAAGTGAATAACTAGCAGTCCGAGAAAATGAACTAGCAGCTTGAGAAAATACTCATGCTGTTAGTTGAAAATTATGCATCTTTTTAATGAAACAGTGTCTCCCCCTTAAATAAGCATACTAAGTAGATAATAATGAAAACAAATTAATCCATGTTTACCATACCAATATTTGATACTAGGAAAGCGAACCTTCCTACATCAAAAGGTTTTGTAAATAGATCAGCTAACTGATCATCTGTATGTATTTTGGTAACTTGGATTAACTTCTTTTCATTACAATCTCTGATAAAGTGAAATCTGATTTCTATATGCTTAGTTTTTGGGAATTTCACTGGGTTTTGCACAATGCTGATTACACTTGAATTGTCAATATAAATAGGAGTGGATAAGAAATTCATACCATAGTCACTTAGCTGATTTTGAATCCACATTACCTGGGAGCAGCAGCTTGCAGCTGCTACATATTCTGCTTCAGTGGATGATGTGGACACAGTTGTCTGCTTTTTGCATTGCCAAGAGACCAATCTTGCTCCTAAGTATTGACATCCACCAGTTGTGGATTTCCTGTCAATGTTGCATCCACCATAGTCACTGTCAGAATAAGCAGTTAGGACAAGCGGAGAGTCTTTAGGATACCATAGGCCTAAGTGTGGTTGGCCTTTAAGGTATCTAAAGATTCTCTTAACAGCAACCAAGTGAGAGTCCTTTGGAGAGCATTGAAACCTAGCACACACACAGACAGCAAACATTATATCAGGTCTGGAAGATGTTAGATACATAAGAGATCCTATAAGAGATCTGTATAAATGAATATCCACATCTATGTCATCTTTGTCTGTATGAAGCTGCTTGTGAGGATCCATTGGAGTGCTTGCAGCTTTGGTTTCTTGATACCCAAACTTGTCCAGTATGTCTTTCACATACTTTGATTGGCTTATGAAGAGTCCAGTGGGCTTCTGCCTGACTTGTAGTCCTAAAAAGAAAGTGAGTTCTCCCATTGAACTCATTTGAAACTTTTTGTGCATTAAAGCTTCAAATTCTTTGCACAGACAGTCATTTGTTGAGCCAAAGATAATGTCATCAACAGAGATTTGAACAAGCAGAATCTCATCTTTGATAGACTTAGTGAAAAGTGTTTTGTCCAGAGTGCCTCTCTTGAATCCATTCTGTAGAAGGTAGGATGACAGAGTGTCATACCATGCTCTGGGGGCTTGATGGAGACCATAGAGAGCCTTATCTAGCTTGTAAACCCTGTCTGGATACTTGTAGTCTTCAAAACCAGGAGGTT
>JAANYP010001192.1:0-32096 GCA_020465985.1 Centrapalus pauciflorus
ATCGTCCAAGAAACTACAGAAAAGATAGCCCAGATTCGTAACCGATTAAAGATCGCGCGGGATCGACAGAAGAGTTATGCAGACATTCGACGAAAGGATTTAGAATTCCAAGAGGGAGATCAAGTAATGTTGAAAGTCTCACCTTGGAAAGGCGTAATCCGTTTTGGGAAACGAGGAAAACTCAATCCTCGTTATATCGGACCATTCAAGATCACCAAAAGAATTGGTCCGTTAGCTTACCGACTCGACCTGCCCCCAGAGCTTAGTAACGTTCATAACACCTTCCACGTGTGCAATCTTAAGAAGTGTCTGGCTGATGAATCATTCGTTATACCCATGGACGAGCTGGAGTTAGACGATAAGTTGAACTTCATTGAGCAACCTGTAGAAATAATGGACCGAGAAGTCAAGAAACTCAAGCACAGTCGAATCCCAATAATAAAAGTCAGATGGAACTCTAAGCGAGGTCCTGAGTTTACATGGGAACGACAAGATCAGTTCCGGGAAAAATATCCTCACCTGTTCTCAAGTACTCAAGAAGTAGAGAACACGAGCTAATTTCGGGACGAAATTCCCTTAACAAGGGGAGACTGTAACATCCGGCACTAAACCCGGTTAGCAAAAAAACACTAATCAACATTTAATTGTCAATTATAGCCTAATCAGTAGTCATTAGAAATTAATCAAGTGATTAACAAGGCTTATTAGAAAATTCAACTCAATTAGAATCAAATTCATCGGTGCGATGAATCGGGAAATCAATTAATCCGATCAATTTACGACATGAAGGATTAATTCAACTAAGTACATAATTAAATCATGATTAGTGACACAAATCATACACTAATACAATTACTTAACCTTAATTATGCAAGACTAAAACAATTAATTAAAACAATGCATCCAAAAGTATTTATGAATTTATAAGAAAAGGGAAATACAAGAATACATTTCTAAATACTTTTATACAAAAAAAAAAATATATCAAAAATACCCTATCTAGGCCGGCCACCATGTAGTACACAAGGACCAAAAGTTTGTATTTTTTTACTCAACCTTTCTACATCAAATCCACCTCTTTCCTTTCATCCAAGATTTTACAACTCCTTTCATCATTTCACCACCTTTTCACCTCTATAAATAAGACCCTAATTCCTTGCATTTTCCTCACACCTTCAAAGCAAAATCTCTCCTTTCTCTCCCTCTTGAAAACCGGCCATCAAGCCTCAAGAACACACAAAGTGTTCTTTCAAGTGTTCTTCATATTTTTGAAGTGTTCTTGGTGAAACTTTTGAAGATCCAACCTTCTACTCATTTTCATTCTTCTAAAAACATCAAAGTAAGTAAATACTAACCTATTACATCTTATATTTATGTTTATATAAGTCTTGCATAATATATATAATCACCTACAACAACAAGTTTCATAAAAACTAAAGTTTATAAGTTTCTAGTTTTTATTTTTAAGTTGTTTCTTTAAATGTGTTTATGAATATGTGAACACATTATAAAAGTGTTAATATTATGAAAACACGTGATATATATGTGTTTTTATAACTATTATGACTTTTATACAAGTAGTCTTTGAATAAACAACAAGAATCATAAGTTGTTTCAAGATTATAAACTACGGATTTTCGGCAGAAAATTTATATCGACTTTGAAAAATCGTAACTAATTCATAACTCAACGAAATGAGTTGATGTCTCAAAAGTTAGATCTATGTCTTAACTATAGATCTGCAAATTTTCATGATTTATTTTGAAGTTTAAGACTTCCAGAAATTATTTGGGAAACCGAAAGTTTGACAGCTCAAAAATGGCCAACATAGCGTTTTTAACGAGTTTTTTCACCAACCTAAACAACTCAAAAAATGGCCGTTCTTGATTCTAAAAATCCTTTGTATATAGTAGTTGAATGTCCTAGAAAACCAAAGTCTAAAACATTTGGAGCTTGGTCAAAAACAGCCTCAAAGTAGGCCGAAAAACCTCGGAAAAAGCTGGAAAATTATATATATATATATATATATATATATATATATATTTGACGTTTTAAGCGCATTTTATTTATAAACTTGTAATGTTGGGTGATTTAAGACATAAAAATCTATAAATATACATATTATCATATATTGGTGATATTAAGTCCTTATTATCATTTAGAACTCGGTTAAACACCTCCGGTTTCACCACCCATCAAACAACGCACATTCGCATTTTTGCGCCTAGTTTTGCCATCACAAGTTCGGTGAGTTCTCATAGCCCCTATTTTCATACTGTTAAGTTTTGGGGATGAAATACATGCTTCGTTTTCATATGGACACGAAAACCACTTCAATTCTATTATGTATTACACATGTGGTTCCATCCGCCCTTATATCATGAACCGTTAATTGCATTTATTTGTATGCGCGAATATATTGTGGATAGATCTATTGGGAGTCATGTCCCCCATTCGGGTTAGCTCGGTTCGGCTAACAGCGAGTGCATATATATTTAACACACGGTATTACGTATGGGAATACTGCACAGGGCAAACTCATTTATAATTAAGCTTCGGTTGCATGAGGGTTTATATGTAATACATAACATGGAATTTATGATTTTATACATTCAAACTCTGTTATTGTTGTCCATACAAGTCAGATTTACGTGTAAACCTATGAGCTCACCAACAATTTTGTTGACGTATTTTAGCGTGTATTTTCAGGAAATTAAGGCAAGTATGCCTTCAGAAGTAACTACTTTCAAGCTTCCGCACTTAAGGAGTCGTATTCTTTTTCAAACCGTCGGAGATTTATTTGCATTATTTTGGATAATTTAATTATGTATTTAAATCTCTGTACCTTGCGAACTACACTTTATCATTTACGGGTTATGTAAAACATTTCTACCTTTTAAAGTCATATCGATGTATTTTTGAAAACGTCCATATAGTGGTCGTTCATTATTATTATGGTTACGCTTCCGCACTCGTCACGTCTCGCTGCTAACCGAGGTAGCAGGGTGTGACATAACGGTCCTAAGCAATGCAAGTAATCAATAAACATGCATCAACAGTTGTCTAGTTTCAGCAGTGTCTATCATACGTTCCTAGCATACAATTAAGTAATCAAGAAACAAGCAGCAGCAGATGTTTCCATACAAGTCAGTAACAATCACCAATAAGTACCGAAACATATGCAAGTAAGTAATGTAATCTGTCACTCTCAGCGGTCCTGAGCAATGCAAGTAACAAGGAACATGCAGCAGCAGTTCTCCACTTACAGCAGTGTCTATCATACGTTACTAGCATACAATTAAGTAATCGAGGAACAAACTGCATCAGATGTTTTATACAAGTCTGTAACAATCACCAATAAGTAACGAAACATATGCAAGTAAGTAGTGCAATCTGTCACTCACAGCAGTCCTAAGCAATGCAAGTAATCAAGGAACATGCAGCAGTAGTTGTCCAGTTTCAGCAGTGTCTATCATACGTTCCTAGCATACAATTAAGTAATCATGGAACAAGCAGCAGCAGATGTTTCCATACAAGTTAGTAACAATCACCAATAAGTACCGAAACATATGCAAGTAAGTAATGCAATCTGTCACTCACAGCGGTCCGGAGCAATGCAAGTAATCAAGGAACATGAATCAACAGTTGTCCAGTTTTAGTAGTGTCTATCATACGTTCCAAGCATACAATTAAGTAATCAAGGAACAAGCAGCAGCAGATGTTTCCATACAAGTCAGTAACAATCACCAATCAGTACCGAAACATATGCAAGTAAGCAATGCAATCTGTCACTCATAATGGTTCTGAGCAATGCAAGTAATCAAGGAACATGCATCAACAGTTGTCCAGTTTCAGCAGTGTCTATCATACCTTCCTAGCATACAACTAAGTAATCAAGGAACAAACTGCATTAGATGTTTCCATACAAGTCAGTAACAATCACCAATAAGTACCGAAACATATGCAAGTAAGTAATGCAATCTGTCACTCATAACGGTCCTATGCAATGCAAGTAATCAAGAAACATGCATCAACAGTTGTCTAGTTTCAGCAGTGTCTATCATACGTTCCTAGCATACAATTAACTAATCAAGAAACAAGCAGCAGCAGATGTTTCCATACAAGTCAGTAACATTCACCAATAAGTACCGAAACATATGCAAGTAAGTAATGTAATCTGTCACTCTCAGCGGTCCTGAGCAATGTAAGTAACAAGGAACATGCAGCAGCAGTTCTCCACTTACATCAGTGTCTATCATACTCTACTAGCATACAATTAAGTAATCGAGGAACAAACTGCCTTAGATGTTTCATATAAGTCAGTAACAATCACCAATAAGTACCAAAACATATGCAAGTAAGTAGTGCAATCTGTCACTCACAGCAGTCCTAAGCAATGCAAGTAATCAAGGAACATGCAGCAGCAGTTGTCCAGTTTCAGCAGTGTCTATCATACGTTCCTAGCATACAATTAAGTAATCATGGAACAAGCAGCAGCAGATGTTTCCATACAAGTCAGTAACAATCACCAATAAGTACCGAAACATATGCAAATAAGTAATGCAATCTGTCACTCACAGCGGTCCGGAGCAATGCAAGTAATCAAGGAACATGCAGCAGCAGTTGTCCAGTTTCATCAGTGTCTATCATACGTTCCTAACATACAATTAAGTAATCATGGAACAAGCAGCAGCAGATGTTTCCATACAAGTCAGTAACAATCACCAATAAGTACCGAAACATATGCAAATAAGTAATGCAATCTGTCACTCACAGCGGTCCGGAGCAATGCAAGTAATCAAGGAACATGCAGCAGCAGTTGTCCAGTTTCATCAGTGTCTATCATACGTTCCTAGCATACAATTAAGTAATCAAAGAACAAGCAGCAGCAGATGTTTCCATACAAGTCAGTAACAATCACCAATCAGTACCGAAACATATGCAAGTAAGCAATGCAATCTGTCACTCATAACGGTTCTGAGCAATGCAAGTAATCTAGGAACATGCATCAACAATTGTCCAGTTTCAGCAGTTGTAGCAACTGTCAATTTTGCGTTTCAGGTTAGACACTGACCCATCTATTCAAGTTACCTTTTCATTACCCAATTGATTTCTTAGACTTAGAAATAGAAACATAAGTTGCAAACAATTAAGAAATTTCGTTAATTTGCTTAGTTTTCTGCGTTCGGCGCAGAATTTTCTGATAATTTTCATACAATGCCAGAAAATATAATTAATGGATAGACATAACAAGCTAATAATGATTCAAAAATACAAAGACACATAATGTTGAATTCACTTAGTAATTAAAGCAAAAATAAGTAACAAAATTAATCAAAGATTTGAAGAAAGACATCCGTATTGTGCCAATTTAACTAAAATAGCAACAAACTTATAAAAGTTTGCATAAATAATAAATAATAAGAGAAACATAAATTTGAAACATAAAAAAATTTATAAATATAATTACACATACTAAAAAGTTACTTATGTCACAAACTAGTAAGAAAATGAGCATAAATTTTACTCTTTATGCACAAACAAGCAACCAACTCTTAAATACATATATTTACAACTTTATAAGGAAATAAATAAATAAATATATCTGAATATCACCCTTTAAGGTCCAGCCAAAAAAAAAAAAAAAGAAAAATGTGATTTTTTCTATAAAAATCACTTCAACACTCCATCTCTTCATCATTCTCATTCCACTCATTCTCTCTCTTGTTTCTCTCACTAAAACTCAGATTTTTCTCTCAAAAATCAGCAGAAAATTCAGCCATTAACACATTCATTTAAACTCTTCAAGTGTGAATCAAAAGGTACAAACATGTGTTCATGCATCTAGCATGAACACTACACTCAAACTTCATCTTTTTACAAGTTTTCTTGTTATTTCTCCTACTTTTTCTTTCATTTTTCTTCAAGAACGATTTTGTTACTTGATGTTTGTAGATTAACCATCAACACATGTTAAATGTTGTAAAAGATGGTAATCCATGATCAAACCTAAGTCAAGAAACAAGAAAGCTCTTGAAAAGCTCAAAAATGGGCATGCATGGTAGCTTTATGGTTCAAACACTAAAAATCCAATACTCTTTTGAGTTATTATGGGGTAAATGTGTTTTGAAGATACCTAACACCATTGCATGTTCAAAACTTGAGTTTAATCATCAATAAAATCGGATTCATAAGCATGCACATCAAGTTTTGTCAATAACTTGTATGCTGTTTGCTTGAAGATTTATGAGCAGATTATGACCCAACTTCAAATGGTCATAACTTGTTCATTCTTGACCCAATTGGGGTGATTCTTCTTCTGAAATTTAAGTTTATGAGTTAACTAACTAACCCAAGTGGTCTCATTCAAAAATAATGTGTATTCTGTTCTACACGAATTTTTAAAAACAAGTATACAGAATCATAAATCTGGACAGAAAGTTGGGTTGACTTTAAAACACCATTTCTCACACATGCAAGCTTAGATTTATTTGATTCTTTTTCTGGAAGCTAGTTTTATGGGTTAACTTTTGAACCCAAGTAGAATCATTCAAAATGATTAAGTTTATAGCCACCTGCTGTCCAAACAAGAAAGGTGTGCAGACAGCACAACCTTCTAGACACATATTTTTGTACGAATTTTTAAAAAATACTAAATCTTCTTAATAAATTCTGAAATAATTATACAAAACATATAAGACATGGAAATAAAACCTGTATAATATTCAGATCCAGAAAGTGGCTAAAAGTTAACTTTTTAGATCTCTAAAGTATACCCAAAAATCTGTCCAGAAAAGTAAATATTCTTGTTTTGTCTTTACATGTATTAATCATTGCACCTTTTTGTTATAATGTAAGACAAACCCAAATTATTCTATTATATCCATATTGGTTATATAATAGATGTTTTACTTATAAGTTACTAAAATCATCACATGTTATTTTACAAACAAAGGATCAAAATCAAAATAGTTAATTCTAACAACATTTGGGAATTGAATAGATTTATTAGAAACTAGACTTAAACATGCCTATTTAGACAAGAAACTTACCTAGAATCGTTTGCGTATTATAGGAGGTAACTAGTGATTACATTCGAAGCTCGATTCAATCACATTGGACTATTGTGAGTATTCACGGCCCCTTTTTACTATATTACGTTTTGGGGTGAAAAGCATGTTACTATTCATTTGAACTCTTAATGCACTTTCAAACTCGTTTATGACAATGCATGCAAACATTTGTTATACCAACTTGTTATACATTCGAACATAATTACGATGCATGCAAACACTTGTTATACAAACTTGTCATACATACAAACATGTTTATGCAAAGCAAACAAACTCTTGTTATACAAGCGTGATACATTTTATGCAATATGGTTGTTCTTACCAAACTTGATACATATGAACTCATACATTCGTTCATTCATTTTGGCACATTGGTACGGATACAATTGTAGTCTTGTATGAGTGACAAACTAAACATTATGTAAGTCCACACGACAAACACACTACTCAGTTAACTCATTTTGATGAGCCGGATGATTCTTATGGATATCGATATTTGGTTGACGAGCCACTCATGCGGTACTAGTGAGTGCATAATTATCATACATACATTTATGTGATTTTCACATTGTGGCATTCAAAGTCAACATTCTAGGTTTGAGTAGTGGCTCATTACATATACATTGTGAATCGGGAAATCAATTAATCCGATCAATTTACGACATGAAGAATTAATTCAACTAAGTACATAATTAAATCATGATTAGTGACACTAATCATACACTAATACAATTACTTAACCTTAATTATGCAATACTAAAACAATTAATTAAAACAATGCATCAAAAGTATTTATGAATTTATACGAAAAGGGAAATACAAGAATACATTTCTAAATACTTTTATACAAAAAAAAATAAAAATACATCAAAAATACCCTATCTAGGACGGCCACCATGTAGTACACAAGGACCAAAAGTTTGTATTTTTTTTACTCAACCTTTCTACATCAAATCCACCTCTTTGCTTTCATCCAAGATTTTACAACTCCTTTCATCATTTCACCACCTTTTCACCTCTATAAATAAGACCCTAATTCCTTGCATTTTCCTCACACCTTCAAAGCAAAATCTCTCCTTTCTCTCCCTCTTGAAAACCGGCCATCAAGCCTCAAGAACACACAAAGAATTCTTTCAAGTGTTCTTCATATTTTTGAAGTGTTCTTGGTGAAACTTTTGAAGATCCAACCTTCTACTCATTTTCATTCTTCTAAAAACATCAAAGTAAGTAAATACTAACCTATTACATCTTATATTTATGTTTATATAAGTCTTGCATAATATATATAATTACCTACAACAACAAGTTTCATAAAAACTCAAGTTTATAAGTTTCTAGTTTTTATTTTTAAGTTGTTTCTTTAAATGTGTTTATGAATATGTGAACACATTATAAAAGTGTTACTATTATGAAAACATGTGATATATATGTATTTTTATAACTATTATGACTTTTATACAAGTAGTCTTTGAATAAACAACAAGAATCATAAGTTGTTGTAAGTTTATAAACTACGGATTTTCGGCAGAAAATTTATATCGACTTTGAAAAATCATAACTAATTCATAACTCAACCAAATGAGTTGATTCTTGTCTCAAAAGTTAGATCTATGTCTTAACTATAGATCTGTAAATGTTCATGATTTATTGTGAAGTTTAAGACCTCCAGAAATTATTTGGGAAACCGAAAGTTTGACAGCTCAAAAATGGCCAACATAGCGTTTTTAACGAGCTTTTTCACTAACCTAAACAACTCGAAAAATGGCCGTTCTTGATTCTAAAAATCCTTTGTATATAGTTGTTGAATATCCTAGAAAACCAAAGGCTAAAACATTTTGGAGCTTGGTCAAAAACAGCCTCAAAGTAGGCCGAAAAACCTTCGAAAAAGCTGGAAAATTATATATATATATACTTGACGTTTTAAGCGCATTTTATTTATAAACTTGTAATGTTGGGTGATTTAAGACATAAAAATCTATAAATATACATATTATCATATATTGGTGATATTAAGTCCTTATTATCATTTAGGACTCGGTTAAATACCTCCGGTTTCACCACCCATCAAACAACGCACATTCGCATTTTTGCGCCTAGTTTTGCCATCACAAGTTCGGTGAGTTCTCATAGCTCCTATTTTCATATTGTTAAGTTTTGGGGATGAAATACATGCTTCGTTTTCATATGGACACGAAAACCACTTCATTTCTATTATGTATTACACATGTGGTTCCATCCGCCCTTATATCATGAACCGTTAATTGCATTTATTTGTAAGCGCGAATATATTGTGGATAGATCTATTGGGAGTCATGTCCCCCATTCGGGTTAGCTCGGTTCGGCTAACAGCGAGTGCATATATATTTAACATACGGTATTACGTATGGGAATACTGCACAGGGCAAACTCATTTATAATTAAGCTTCGGTTGCATGAGGGTTTATATGTAATACATAACATGGAATTTATGATTTTATAAATTCAAACTCTTTTATTGTTGTCCATACAAGTCAGATTTACGTGTAAACCTATGAGCTCACCAACAATTTTGTTGACGTATTTTAGCGTGTATTTTCAGGAAATTAAGGCAAGTATGCCTTCAGAAGTAACTACTTTCAAGCTTCCGCACTTAAGGAGTCGTATTCTTTTTCAAACCGTCGGAGATTTATTTGCATTATTTTGGATAATTTAATTATGTATTTAAATCTCTGTACCATGCGAACTACACTTTATCATTTACGGGTTATGTAAAACATTTCTACCTTTTAAAGTCATATCGATGTATTTTTTAAAACGTCCATATAGTGGTCGTTCATTATGATTATGGTTACGCTTCCGCACTCGTCACGTCTCGCTGCCAACTGAGGTAGCAGGGTGTGACATAACGGTCCTAAGCAATGCAAGTAATCAATAAACATGCATCAACAGTTGTCTAGTTTCAACAGTGTCTATCATACGTTCCTAGCATACAATTAAGTAATCAAGAAACAAGCAGCAGCAGATGTTTCCATACAAGTCAGTAACAATCACCAATAAGTACCGAAACATATGCAAGTAAGTAATGTAATCTGTCACTCTCAGCGGTCTTGAGCAATGCAAGTAACAAGGAACATGCAGCAGCAGTTCTCCACTTACAGTAGTGTCTATCATACGTTACTAGCATACAATTAAGTAATCGAGGAACAAATTGCATCATATGTTTCATACAAGTCCGTAACAATCACCAATAAGTACCGAAACATATGCAAGTAAGTAGTGCAATCTGTCACTCACAGCAGTCCTAATCAATGCAAATAATCAAGGAACATGCAGCAGTAGTTGTCCAGTTTCAGCAGTGTCTATCATACGTTCCTAGCATACAATTAAGTAATCATGGAACAAGCAGCAGCAGATGTTTCCATACAAGTCAGTAACAATCACCAAGAAGTACCGAAACATATGCAAGTAAGTAATGCAATCTGTCACTCACAGCGGTCCGGAGCAATGCAAGTAATCAAGGAACATGCATCAACAGTTGTCCAGTTTTAGCAGTGTCTATCATACGTTCCTAGCATACAATTAAGTAATCAAGGAACAAGCAGCAACAGATGTTTCCATACAAGTCAGTAACAATCACCAATCAGTACCGAAACATATGCAAGTAAGCAATGCAATCTGTCACTCATAACGGTTCTGAGCAATGCAAGTAATCAAGGAACATGCATCAACAGTTGTCCAATTTCAGCAGTGTCTATCATACGTTCCTAGCATACAATTAAGTAATCAAGGAACAAACTGCATTAGATGTTTCCATACAAGTCAGTAACAATCACCAATAAGTACCGAAACATATGCAAGTAAGTAATGCAATCTGTCACTCATAACGGTCCTATGTAATGCAAGTAATCAAGAAACATGCATCTACAGTTGTCTAGTTTCAGCAGTGTCTATCATACGTTCCTAGCATACAATTAAGTAATCAAGAAACAAGCAGCAGCAGATGTTTCCATACAAGTCAGTAACATTCACCAATAAGTACCGAAACATCTGCAAGTAAGTAATGTAATCTGTCACTCTCAGCGGTCCTGAGCAATGTAAGTAACAAGGAACATGCAGCAGCAGTTCTCCACTTACATCAGTGTCTATCATACGCTACTAGCATACAATTAAGTAATCGAGGAACAAACTGCATCAGATGTTTCATATAAGTCAGTAACAATCACCAATAAGTACCGAAACATATGCAAGTAAGTAGTGCAATCTGTCACTCACAGCAGTCCTAAGCAATGCAAGTAATCAAGGAACATGCAGCAGCAGTTGTCCAGTTTCAGCAGTGTCTATCATACGTTCCTAGCATACAATTAAGTAATCATGGAACAAGCAGCAGCAGATGTTTCCATACAAGTCAGTAACAATCACCAATAAGTACCGAAACATATGCAAATAAGAAATGCAATCTGTCACTCACAGCGGTCCGGAGTAATGCAAGTAATCAAGGAACATGCAGCAGCAGTTGTCCAGTTTCATCAGTGTCTATCATACGTTCCTAACATACAATTAAGTAATCATGGAACAAGCAGCAGCAGATGTTTCCATAAAAGTCAGTAACAATAACCAATAAGTACCGAAACATATGCAAGTAAGTAATGCAATCTGCCACTCATAACGGTCTTGAGCAATGCAAGTAATCAAGGAACATGCATCAAGGTTGTCCAGTTTTAGCAGTGTCTATCATACGTTCCTAGCATACAATTAAGTAATCAAAGAACAAGCAGCAGTAGATGTTTCCATACAAGTCAGTAACAATCACCAATCAGTACCGAAACATATGCAAGTAAGCAATGCAATCTGTCACTCATAACGGTCTTGAGCAATGCAAGTAATCAAGGAACATGCATCAACAGTTGTCCAGTTTTAGCAGTGTCTATCATACGTTCCTAGCATACAATTAAGTAATCAAAGAACAAGCAGCAGCAGATGTTTCCATACAAGTCAGTAACAATCACCAATCAGTACCGAAACATATGCAAGTAAGCAATGCAATCTGTCACTCATAACGGTTCTGAGCAATGCAAGTAATCAAGGAACATGCATCAACAGTTGTTCAGTTTCAGCAGTGTCTATCATACGTTCCTAGCATACATTAAGTAATCAAGGAACAAGCAGCAGCAGATGTTTCCATTCAAGTCAGTAACAATCACCAATAAGTACCGAAACATATGGTAAGTAAGTAGTGCAATCTGTCACTCACAGCTGTCCTGCGCAGTGCAAGTAATCAAGGAACATGCTGCAGCAGTTGTTCAGTTTCAGCTGTGTCTACCATACGTTCCTAGCATACCATTAAGTAATCATGGAACAAGCAGCAGCAGATGTTTCCATACAAGTCAGTATCAATCACCAATAAATACCGAAACATATGCAAGTAAGTAATGCAATCTGTCAATTACAGCGGTCCGGAGCAATGCAAGTAACAAGGAACATGCAGCAGCAGTTGTCCACTTACAGCAATGTCTATCATACGTTACTAGCATACAATTAAGTAATCAAGGAACAAACTGCATCAGATGTTTCCATACAATTCAGTAACAATCACCAATAAGTACAGAAACATATGCAAGTAAGTAATGCAATCTGTCACTCATAACGGTCCTATGCAATGCAAGTAATCAAGGAACTTGCATCAACAATTGTCTAGTTTCAGCAGTGTCTATCATACGTTCCTTGCATACAATTAAGTAATCAAGGAACAAGCAGCAGCTGATGTTTCCATACAAGTCAGTAACAATCACCAATAAGTACCGAAACATATGCAAGTAAGTAATGTAATCTGTCACTCTCAGCGGTCCTGAGCAATGCAAGTAACAAGGAACATGCAGCAGCAGTTGTCCACTTACAGCAGTGTCTATCATACGTTACTAGCATATAATTAAGTAATCAAGGAACAAACTGCATCAGATGTTTCATACAAGTCAGTAACAATCACCAATAAGTACCGAAACATATGCAAGTAAGTAGTGCAATCTGTCACGCACAGCAGTCCTAAGCAATGCAAGTAATCAAGGAACATGCAGCAGCAGTTGTCCAGTTTCAGTAGTGTCTATCATACGTTCCTAGCATACAATTAAGTAATCATGGAACAAGCAGCAGCAGATGTTTCCATACAAGTCAATAACAATCACCAATAAGTACCGAAACATATGCTAGTAAGTAATGCAATCTGTCACTCACAGCGGTCCGGAGCAATGCAAGTAATCAAGGAACATGCAGCAGCAGTTGTCCAGTTTCATCAGTGTCTATCATACGTTCCTAACATACAATTAAGTAATCATGGAACAAGCAGCAGCAGATGTTTCCATACAAGTCAGTAACAATAACCAATAAGTAACGAAATATATGCAAGTAGGTAATGCAATCTGTCACTCATAGCGGTCCTGAGCAATGCAAGTAATCAAGGAACATGCATCAACAGTTGTCCAGTTTCAGCAGGGTCTATCATACGTTCCTAGCATAAAGTTAAGTAATCAAGGAACAAGCAGCAGCAGATGTTTCCATACAAGTCAGTAACAATCACCAATAAGTACCGAAACATATGCAAGTAAGTAATGTAATCTCTCACTCACAACAGTCCTAAGCAAAGCAAGTAATCAAGGAACATGCAGCAGCAGTTGTCCAGTTTCAGCAGTGTATACCATACGTTCCTAGCATACAATTAAGTAATTATGGAACAAGCAGCAGCAGATGTTTCCATACAAGTCAGTAACAATCACCAATAAGTACCTAAACATATGCAAGTACAGAATGCAATCTGTCACTCACAGCGGTCCTGAGCAATGCTAGTAATCAAGGAACATGCATCAACAGTTGTCCAGTTTTAGCAGAGTCTATCATAGGTTCCGAGCATACAATTAAGTAATCAAGGAACAAGCAGCAGCAGATGTTTCCATACAAGTCAGTAACAATCACCAATAAGTACCGAAACATATGCAAGTAAGTAATGCAATCTGTCACTCACAGTGGTCCAGAGCAATGCAAGTAATCAAGGAACATGCATCAACAGTTGTCCAGTTTCAGTAGTGTCTATCATACGTTCCTAGCACACAATTAAGTAATCAAGGAACAAGCAGCAGCTGATGTTTCCATTCAAGTCAGTAACAATCACCAATAAGTACCGAAACATATGTAAGTGAGTAATGCAATCTGTCACTCACAGCGGTCCTGAGCAGTGCAAGTAATCAAGGAACATGAAGCAGCAGTTGTCCAGTTTCAGCAGCGCCTATCATACGTTCCTAGCATACAATTAAGTAATCATGGAATAAGCAGTAGCAGATGTTTCCATACAAGTCAGTATCTATCACCAATAAGTACCGAAACATATGCAAGTAAGTAATGCAATCTGTCACTCATAGCGGTCCTTAGCAATGTAAGTAATCAAAGAACATGCACCAACACTTGCCCAGTTTCAGCGGTGTCTATCATACGTTCCTAGCATACAATTAAGTAATCAAGGAACAAGCAGCAGCAGATGTTTCCATACAAGTCAGTGACAACGACCAATAAGTACCGAAACATATGCAAGTAAGTAATGCAATTTGTCAATCAAAGCGGTCCTGTGAAATGCAAGTAACAAGGAACATGCAGCAGTTGTCCAGTTCCTGTAGTGTCTATCATACGTACCTAGCATACAATTAAGTAATCATGGAACAAGCAGCAGCGGATGTTTCCATACAAGTCAGTAACAATAACCAATAAGTACCGAAACATATGCAAGTAAGTAATGCAATCTCTCACTCATAACGGTCCTGAGCAATGCAAGTAATCAAGGAACATGCATCAACAGTTGTCCAGTTTCAGCAGTGTCTATCATACGTTCCTAGCATACAATTAAGTAATCAAGGAACAAGCAGCAGCAGATGTTTCCATACAAGTCAGTAACAATCACCAATACGTACCGAAACATATGCAACTAAGTAATGTAATTTGTCACTCTCAGCGGTCCTGAGCAATGCAAGTAACAAGGAACATGCAGCAGCAGTTGTCCACTTACAGCAGTGTCTATCATACGTTACTAGCATACAATTAAGTAATCATGGAACAAGCAGTAGCAGATGTTTCCATACAAGTCAGTAACAATCACCAATAAGTACCGAAACATATGCAAGTAAGTAATGCAATCTGTCACTCACAGCGGTTTGGAGTAATGCAAGTAATCAAGGAACATGCAGCAGCAGTTGTCCAGTTTAGTCAGTGTCTATCATTCGTTCCTAACATACAATTAAGTAATCATGGAACAACCAGCAACAGATGTTTCCATACAAGTAAGTAACTATAACCAATAAGTACCGAAACATATGCAAGTAAGTAATGCAATCTGTCACTCACAGCGGTCCGGAGCAACGCAAGTAATCAAGGAACATGCAGCAGCAGTTGTCTAGTTTAGTCAGTGTCTATCATACGTTCCTAACATACAATTAAGTAATCATGGAACAAGCAGCAGCAGATGTTTCCAAACAAGTTAGTAACAATAACCAATAAGGACCGAAACATATGCAAGTAAGTAATGAAATCTGTCACTCATAGCGGTCCTGAGCAATGTAAGTAATCAAAGAACATGCACCAACACTTGCCCAGTTTCAACGGTGTCTATCATACGTTCCTAGCATACAATTAAGTAATCAAGGAACAAGCAGCAGCAGATGTTTCCATACAAGTCAGTGACAATCACCAATAAGTACCGAAACATATGCAAGTAAGTAATGCAATCTGTCACTCATAGCGGTCCTGAGCACTGCAAGTAATCAAGGAACATGCATCAACAGTTGTCCGGTTTCAGCAGTGTCTATCATACGTTCTTAGCATACAATTAAGTAATCAAGGAACAAGCAGCATCAGATGTTTCATTCAAGTCAGTAACAATCACCAATAAGTACCGAAACATATGCAAGTAAGTAATGCAATTTGTCAATCAAAGCGGTCCTGAGAAATGCAAGTAACAAGGAACATGCAGCAGTTGTCCAGTTTCAGCAGTGTCTATCATACGTACCTAGCATACAATTAAGTAATCATGGAACAAGCAGCAGCGGATGTTTCCATACAAGTCAGTAACAATAACCAATAAGTACCGAAACATATGCAAGTAAGTAATGCAATCTCTCACTCATAACGGTCCTGAGCAATGCAAGTAATCAAGGAACATGCATCAACAGTTGTCCAGTTTCAGCAGTGTCTATCATACGTTCCTAGCATACAATTAAGTAATCAAGGAACAAGCAGCAGCATATGTTTCCATACAAGTCAGTAACAATCACCAATAAGTACCGAAACATATGCAACTAAGTAATGTAATATGTCACTCTCAGCGGTCCTGAGAAATGCAAGTTACAAGGAACATGCAGCAGCAGTTGTCCACTTACAGAATTGTCTATCATACGTTACTAGCATACAATTAAGTAATCAAGGAACAAACTGCATCAGATGTTTCATACAAGTCAGTAACAATCACCAATAAGTACCGAAACATATGCAAGTAAGTAGTGCAATCTGTCACTCACAGCAGTCCTAAGCAATGCAAGTAATCAAGGAACATGCAGCAGCAGTTGTCCAGTTTCAACAGTGTCTATCATACGTTCCTAGCATACAATTAAGTAATCATGGAACAAGCAGCAGCAGATGTTTCCATACAAGTCAGTAACAATCACCAATAAGTACCGAAACATATGCAAGTAAGTAATGCAATCTGTCACTCACAGCGGTTTGGAGTAATGCAAGTAATCAAGGAACATGCAGCAGCAGTTGTCCAGTTTAGTCAGTGTCTATCATACGTTCCTAACATACAATTAAGTAATCATGGAACAAGCAGCAACAGATGTTTCCATACAACTCAGTAACTATAACCAATAAGTACCGAAACATATGCAAGTAAGTAATGCAATCTGTCACTCACAGCGGTCCGGAGCAACGCAAGTAATCAAGGAACATGCAGCAGCAATTGTCTAGTTTAGTCAGTGTCTATCATACGTTCCTAACATACAATTAAGTAATCATGGAACAAGCAGCAGCAGATGTTTCCATACAAGTTAGTAACAATAACCAATAAGGACCGAAACATATGCAAGTAAGTAATGCAATCTGTCACTCATAACGGTCCTGAGCAATGCAAGTAACAAGGAACATGCAGCAGCAGTTGTCCACTTACAGCAGTGTCTACCATACGTTACTAGCATACAATTTTGTAATCAAGGAACAAAACTGCATCAGATGTTTCATACAAGTCAGTAACAATCACCAATAAGTACCGAAATATATGCAAGTAAGTACTGCAATCTGTCACTCACAGTGGTCATGAGCAGTGCAAGTAATCAAACAACATGCAGCAGCAGTTGTCCAGTTTCAGCAGTGTCTATCATACGTTCCTAGCATACAATTAAGTAATCATGGAACAAGCAGCAGCAGATGTTTCCATACAAGTCAGTAACAATCACCAATAAGTACCGAAACATATGCAAGTAAGTAATGTAATCTGTCACTCTCAGCGGTCCTGAGCAATGCAAGTAACAAGGAACATGCAGCAGCAGTTGTCCACTTACAGCAGTGTCTATCATACGTTACTAGCATACAATTAAGTAATCAAGGAACAAACTGCATCAGATGTTTCATACAAGTTAGTAACAATCACCAATAAGTACCGAAACATATGCAAGTAAGTAGTGCAATCTGTCACTCACTGCAGTCCTAACCAATGCAAGTAATCAAGGAACATGCAGCTGCAGTTGTTCAGTTTCAGTGTCTATCATACGTTCCTAGCATACAATTAAGTAATCAAGGAACAAGCAGCAGCAGATGTTTCCATTCAAGTCAGTAACAATCTCCAATAAGTACCGAAACATATGTAAGTAAGTAATGCAATCTGTCACTCACAGCGGTCCTGAGCAATGCAAGTAATCAAGGGAAATGCAGCAGCAGTTGTCCAGTTTCAGTAGTGTCTATCATACGTTGCTAACATACGATTAAGTAATCAAGGAACAAGCAGCAGCAGATGTTTCCATACAAGTCAGTAACAACAACCAATAAGTATCGCAACATCTGCAAGTAAGTAATGCAATCTGTCACTCACAGCGGTCTGGAGCAATGCAAGTAATTAAGGAACATGTAGCAGTAGTTGTCCAGTTTCAGCAGTGTCTATCATACGTTCCTAGCATACAATTAAGTAATCATGGAACAAGCAGCAGTAGATGTTTCCATACAAGTCAGTAACAATCACCAATAAGTACCGAAACATATGCAAATAAGTAATGCAATCTGTCAATCAAAACGGTCCTGAGCAATGCAAGTAACAAGGAACATGCAGCAGCAGTTGTCCAGTTTCAGCAGTGTCTATCATACGTACCTAGCATACAATTAAGTAATCATGGAACAAGCAGAAGCGGATGTTTCCATAAAAGTCAGTAACAATAACCAATAAGTACCAAAACATATGCAAGTAAGTAATGCAATCTGTCACTCATAACGGTCCTGAGCAATGCAAGTAATCAAGGAACATGCATCAACAGTTGTCCAGTTTTAGCAGTGTCTATCATACGTTCCTAGCATACAATTAAGTAATCAAGGAACAAGCAGCAGCAGATGTTTCCATACAAGTCAGTAACAATCACCAATAAGTACTGAAACATATGCAAGTAAGTAATGCAATCTGTCACTCATAGCGATCCTGAGCAATGCAAGTAATCAAGGAACATGCATCAACAGTTGTCCATTTTCAGTAGTGTCTATCATACGTTCCTAGCACACAATTAAGTAATCAAGGAACAAGCAGCAGCAGATGTTTCCATTCAAGTCAGTAACAATCACCAATAAGTACCGAAACATATATGTTCCTAGCATACAATTAAGTAATCAAGGAACATGCAGCAGCAGTTGTCCAGTTTCAGCAGTGTCTATCATACGTTCCTAGCTTACAATTAAGTAATCATGGAACAAGCAGCAGCAGATGTTTCCATACAAGTCAGTAACAATCACCAATAAGTACCGAAACATATGCAAGTGAGTAATGCAATCTGTCACTCACAGCGGTCCGGAGCAATGCAAGTAATCAATGAACATGCAGCAGCAGTTGTCCAGTTTCATCAGTGTCTATCATACGTTCCTAACATACAATTAAGTAATCATGGAACAAGCAGCAGCAGATGTTTCCATAAAAGTCAGTAACAATAACCAATACGTACCGAAACATATGCAAGTAAGTAATGCAATCTGTCACTCATAACGGTCCTGAGCAATGCAAGTAATCAAGGAACATGCATCAACAGTTGTCCAGTTTTAGCAGTGTCTATCATACGTTCCTAGCATACAATTAAGTAATCAAAGAACAAGCAGCAGCAGATGTTTCCATACAAGTCAGTAACAATCACCAATCAGTACCGAAACAAATGCAACTAAGCAATGCAATCTGTCACTCATAACGGTTCTGAGCAATGCAAGTAATCAAGGAACATGCATCAACAGTTGTCCAGTTTCAGCAGTTGTAGCAACTGTCAATTTTGCGTTTCAGGTTAGACACAGACCCATCTATTCAAGTTACCTTTTCATTACCCAATTGATTTCTTAGACTTAGAAATAGAAACATAAGTTGCAAACAATTAAGAAATTTCGTTAATTTGCTTAGTTTTCTGCGTTCGGCGCAGAATATTCTGATAATTTTCATACAATGCCAGAAAATATAATTAATGGATACACATAACAAGCTAATAATGATTCAAAAATACAAAGACACATAATGTTGAATTCACTTAGTAATTAAAGCAAAAATAAGTAACAAAGTTAATCAAAGATTTGAAGAAAGACATCCGTATTGTGCCAATTTAACTAAAATAGCAACAAACTTATAAAAGTTTGCATAAATAATAATAAATAAGAGAAACATAAATTTGAAACATAAAAAAATTTATAAATATAATTACACATACTAAAAAGTTACTTATGTCACAAACTAGTAAGAAAATGAGCATAAATTTTACTCTTTATGCACAAACAAGCAACCAACTCTTAAATACATATATTTACAACTTTATAAGGAAATAAATAAATAAATATATCTGAATATCACCCTTTAAGGTCCAGCCAAAAAAAAAAAAGAAGAAAAATGTGATTTTTTCTATAAAAATCACTTCAACACTCCATCTCTTCATCATTCTCATTCCACTCATTCTCTCTCTTGTTTCTCTCACTAAAACTCAGATTTTTCTCTCAAAAATCAGCAGAAAATTCAGCCATTAACACATTCATTTAAACTCTTCAAGTGTGAATCAAAAGGTACAAACATGTGTTCATGCATCTAGCATGAACACTACACTCAAACTTCATCTTTTTACAAGTTTTCTTGTTATTTCTCCTACTTTTTCTTTCATTTTTCTTCAAGAACGATTTTGTTACTTGATGTTTGTAGATTAACCATCAACACATGTTAAATGTTGTAAAAGATGGTAATCCATGATCAAACCTAAGTCAAGAAACAAGAAAGCTCTTGAAAAGCTAAAAAATGGGCATGCATGGTAGCTTTATGGTTCAAACACTAAAAATCCCATACTCTTTTGAGTTATTATGGGGTAAATGTGTTTTGAAGATACCTAACACCATTGCATGTTAAAAACTTGAGTTTAATCATCAATAAAATCGGATTCATAAGCATGCACATCAAGTTTTGTCAATAACTTGTATGCTGTTTGCTTGAAGATTTATGAGCAGATTAAGACCCAACTTCAAATGGTCATAACTTGTTCATTCTTGACCCAAATGGGGTGATTCTTCGTCTGAAATTTAAGTTTATGAATTAACTAACTAACCCAAGTGGTCTCATTCAAAAATAATGTGTATTCTGTTCTACACGAATTTTTAAAAACAAGTATACAGAATCATAAATCTGGACAGAAAGTTGGGTTGACTTTAAAACACCATATCTCACACATGCAAGCTTAGATTTATTTGATTCTTTTTCTGGAAGCTAGTTTTATGGGTTAACTTTTGAACCCAAGTGGAATCATTCAAAATGATTAAGTTTATAGCCACCTACTGTCCAAACAAGAAAGGTGTGCAGACAGCACAACCTTCTGGACACATATTTTTGTACGAATTTTTAAAAAATACTAAATCTTCTTAATAAATTCTGAAATAATTATACAAAACATATAAGACATGGAAATAAAACCTGTATAATATTCAGATCCAGAAAGTGGCTAAAAGTTAACTTTTTAGATCTCTAAAGTATACCCAAAAATCTGTCCAGAAAAGTAAATATTCTTGTTTTGTCTTTACATGTATTAGTCATTGCACCTTTTTGTTATAATGTAAGACAAACCCAAATCATTCTATTATATCCATATTGGTTATATAATAGATGTTTTACTTATAAGTTACTAAAATCATCACATGTTATTTTACAAACAAAGGATCAAAATCAAAATAGTTAATTCTAACAACATTTGGCAATTGAATAGATTTATTAGAAACTAGACTTAAACATGCCTATTTAGACAAGAAACTTACCTAGAATCGTTTGCGTGTTATAGGAGGTAACTAGTGATTACATTCGAAGCTCGATTCAATCACATTGGACTATTGTGAGTATTCACGGCCCCTTTTTACTATATTACGTTTTGGGGTGAAAAGCATGTTACTATTCATTTGAACTCTTAATGCACTTTCAAACTCGTTTATGACAATGCATGCAAACATTTGTTATACCAACTTGTTATACTTTCGAACATGAGTACGATGCATGCAAACACTTGTTATACAAAGTTGTCATACATACAAACATGTTTATGCAAAGCAAACAAACTCTTGTTATACAAGCGTGATACATTTTATGCAATATGGTTGTTCTTACCAAACTTGATACATATGAACTCATACATTCGTTCATTCATTTTGGCACATTGGTACGGATACAATTGTAGTCTTGTATGAGTGACAAACTAAACATTATGTAAGTCCACACGACAAACACACTACTCAGTTAACTCATTTTGATGAGCCGGATGATTCTAATGGATATCGATATTTGGTTGACGAGCCACTCATGCGGTACTAGTGAGTGCATAATTATCATACATACATTTATGTGATTTTCACATTGTGGCATTCAAAGTCAACATTCTAGGTTTCAGTAGTGGCTCATTACATATACATTGTGAATCGGGAAATCAATTAATCCGATCAATTTACGACATGAAGGATTAATTCAACTAAGTACATAATTAAATCATGATTAGTGACACTAATCATACACTAATACAATTACTTAACCTTAATTATGCAAGACTAAAACAATTAATTAAAACAATGCATCCAAAAGTATTTATGAATTTATAAGAAAAGGGAAATACAAGAATACATTTCTAAATACTTTTATACAAAAAAAAAATAAAAATACATCAAAAATACCCTATCTAGGCCGGCCACCATGTAGTACACAAGGACCAAAAGTTTGTATTTTTTTTACTCAACCTTTCTACATCAAATCCACCTCTTTCCTTTCATCCAAGATTTTACAACTCCTTTCATCATTTCACCACCTTTTCACCTCTATAAATAAGACCCTAATTCCTTGCATTTTCCTAACTCCTTCAAAGCAAAATCTCTCCTTTCTCTCCCTCTTGAAAACCGGCCATCAAGCCTCAAGAACACACAAAGAATTCTTTCAAGTGTTCTTCATATTTTTGAAGTGTTCTTGGTGAAACTTTTGAAGATCCAACCTTCTACTCATTTTCATTCTTCTAAAAACATCAAAGTAAGTAAATACTAACCTATTACATCTTATATTTATGTTTATATAAGTCTTGCATAATATATATAATCACCTACAACAACAAGTTTCATAAAAAAACTCAAGTTTATAAGTTTCTAGTTCTTATTTTAAGTTGTTTCTTTAAATGTGTTTATGAATATGTAAACACATTATAAAAGTGTTAATATTATGAAAACATGTGATATATATGTGTTTTTATAACTATTATGACTTTTATACAAGTAGTCTTTGAATAAACAACAAGAATCATAAGTTGTTGTAAGTTTATAAACTACGGATTTTCGGCAGAAAATTTATATCGACTTTGAAAAATAATAACTAATTCATAACTCAACGAAATGAGTTGATTCTTGTCTCAAAAGTTAGATCTATGTCTTAACTATAGATCTGCAAATTTTCATGATTTATTGTGAAGTTTAAGACCTCCAGAATTTATTTGGGAAACCGAAAGTTTGACAGCTCAAAAATGGCCAACATAGCGTTTTTAACGAGCTTTTTCACTAACCTAAACAACTCGAAAAATGGCCGTTCTTGATTCTAAAAATCCTTTGTATATAGTTGTTGAATGTCCTAGAAAACCAAAGTCTAAAACATTTTGGAGCTTGGTCAAAAACAGCCTCAAAGTAGGCCGAAAAACCTCCGAAAAAGCTGGAAAATTATATATATATATACTTGACGTTTTAAGCGCATTTTATTTATAAACTTGTAATGTTGGGTGATTTAAGACATAAAAATCTATAAATATACATATTATCATATATTGGTGATTAAGATCCCCTTATTATCATTTAGGAACTCGGTTAAAACACCTCCGGTTTCCAACCCACCCATCAAACACGCAATTCGCATTTTTTGCGCCTAGTTTGCACCAAAACAAGTTCGGTGAAGTTTCTCATAGCCCTATTTCATATTGTTAGTTTGGGATTGAAATACATGCTTCTGTTTTTCCAAATATGATCACAAACCACTTCAATTCTATTCATGTATTACACATGTGGGTCCATCCGCTCCTTAATAGTGTCAATGAACCCGTAATTGCATTTAATTGGGTCGCAAATTTATATTGGGATAGATCTATTGGGGTCCAATGTCCCCCATTCGGATTAGCTCGTTCGCCTAACAGTGGTGCATATATAATTTAAACACATGGGTATTAACCGTATGGGAATACTGCATTGGGCAAACTCATTTGATAATAAGCTTCAGTTTGCATGAGGTTTATATGTAATACATAACATGGAATTTATGATTTTATGAATTCAAACTCTATTATTGTTGTCCATACAAGTCAGATTTACGTGTAAACCTATGAGCTCACCAACAATTTTGTTGACGTATTTTAGCGTGTATTTTCAGGAAATTAAGGCAAGTATGCCTTCAGAAGTAACTACTTTCAAGCTTCCGCACTTAAGGAGTCGTATTCTTTTTCAAACCGTCGGAGATTTATTTGCATTATTTTGGATTATTTAATTATGTATTTAAATCTCTGTACCTTGCGAACTACACTTTATCATTTACGGGTTATGTAAAACATTTCTACCTTTTAAAGTCATATCGATGTATTTTTGAAAACGTCCATATAGTGGTCGTTCATTATGATTATGGTTACGCTTCCGCACTCGTCACGTCTCGCTGCCAACCGAGGTAGCAGGGTGTGACATAACGGTCCTAAGCAATGCAAGTAATCAATAAACATGCATCAACAGTTGTCTAGTTTCAGCAGTGTCTATCATACGTTCCTAGCATACAATTAAGTAATCAAGAAACAAGCAGCAGCAGATGTTTCCATACAAGTCAGTAACAATCACCAATATGTACCGAAACGTATGCAAGTAAGTAATGTAATCTGTCACTCTCAGCGGTCCTGAGCAATGCAAGTAACAAGGAACATGCAACAGCAGTTCTCCACTTACAGCAGTGTCTATCATACGTTACTAGCATACAATTAAGTAATCGAGGAACAAATTGCATCATATGTTTCATACAAGTCCGTAACAATCACCAATAAGTACCGAAACATATGCAAGTAAGTAGTGCAATCTGTCACTCACAGCAGTCCTAAGCAATGCAAGTAATCAAGGAACATGCAGCAGTAGTTGTCCAGTTTCAGCAGTGTCTATCATACGTTCCTGGCATATAATTAAGTAATCATGGAACAAGCAGCAGCAGATGTTTCCATACAAGTCAGTAACAATCACCAATAAGTACCGAAACATATGCAAGTAAGTAATGCAATCTGTCACTCACAGCGGTCCGGAGCAATGCAAGTAATCAAGGAACATGCATCAACAGTTGTCCAGTTTTAGCAGTGTCTATCATACGTTCCTAGCATACAATTAAGTAATCAAGGAACAAACAGCAACAGATGTTTCCATACAAGTCAGTAACAATCACCAATCAGTACCGAAACATATGCAAGTAAGCAATGCAATCTGTCACTCATAACGGTTCTGAGCAATGCAAGTAATCAAGGAACATGCATCAACAGTTGTCCAATTTCAGCAGTGTCTATCATACGTTCCTAGCATACAATTAAGTAATCAAGGAACAAACTGCATTAGAAGTTTCCATACAAGTCAGTAACAATCACCAATAAGTACCGAAACATATGCAAGTAAGTAATGCAATCTGTCACTCATAACGGTCCTATGCAATGCAAGTAATCAAGAAACATGCATCAACAGTTGTCTAGTTTCAGTAGTGTCTATCATACGTTCCTAGCATACAATTAAGTAATCAAGAAACAAGCAGCAGCAGATGTTTCCATACAAGTCAGTAACATTCACCAATAAGTACCGAAACATATGCAAGTAAGTAATGTAATCTGTCACTCTCAGCGGTCCTGAGCAATGTAAGTAACAAGGAACATGCAGCAGCAGTTCTCCACTTACATCAGTGTCTATCATACGCTACTAGCATACAATTAAGTAATCGAGGAACAAACTGCATCAGATGTTTCATATAAGTCAGTAACAATCACCAATAAGTACCGAAACATATGCAAGTAAGTAGTGCAATCTGTCACTCACAGCAGTCCTAAGCAATGCAAGTAATCAAGGAACATGCAGCAGCAGTTGTCCAGTTTCAGCAGTGTCTATCATACGTTCCTAGCATACAATTAAGTAATCATGGAACAAGCAGCAGCAGATGTTTCCATACAAGTCAGTAACAATCACCAATAAGTACCGAAACATATGCAAATAAGTAATGCAATCTGTCACTCACAGCGGTCCGGAGCAATACAAGTAATCAAGGAACATGCAGCAGCAGTTGTCCAGTTTCATCAGTGTCTATCATACGTTCCTAACATACAATTAAGTAATCATGGAACAAGCAGCAGCAGATGTTTCTATAAAAGTCAGTAACAATAACCAATAAGTACCGAAACATATGCAAGTAAGTAATGCAATCTGTCACTCATAACGGTCTTGAGCAATGCAAGTAATCAAGGAACATGCATCAACAGTTGTCCAGTTTTAGTAGTGTCTATCATACGTTCCTAGCATACAATTAAGTATTCAATGAACAAGCAGCAGTAGATGTTTCCATACAAGTCAGTAACAATCACCAATCAGTACCGAAACATATGCAAGTAAGCAATGCAATCTGTCACTCATAACGGTTCTGAGCAATGCAAGTAATCAAGGAACATGCATCAACAGTTGTCCAGTTTCAGCAGTGTCTATCATACGTTCCTAGCATACAATTAAGTAATCAAGGAACAAGCAGCAGCAGATGTTTCCATTCAAGTCAGTAACAATCACCAATAAGTACCGAAACATATGTAAGTAAGTAATGCAATCTGTCACTCACAGCTGTCCTGAGCAGTGCAAGTAATCAAGGAACATGCTGCAGCAGTTGTCCAGTTTCAGCTGTGTCTACCATACGAAACTAGCATACCATTAAGTAATCATTGAACAAGCAGCAGCAGATGTTTCCATACAAGTCAGTATCAATCATCAATAAATACCGAAACATATGCAAGTAAGTAATGCAATCTGTCACTTACAGCGGTCCGGAGCAATGCAAGTAACAAGGAACATGCAGCAGCAGTTGTCCTCTTACAGCAGTGTCTATCATACGTTACTAGCATACAATTAAGTAATCAAGGAACAAACTGCATCAGATTTTTCCATACAATTCAGTAACAATCACCAATAAGTACCGAAACATATGCAAGTAAGTAATGCAATCTGTCACTCATAACGGTCCTAAGCAATGCAAGTAATCAAGGAACATGCATCAACAGTTGTCTAGTTTCAGCAGTGTCTATCATACGTTCCTAGCATACAATTAAGTAATCAAGGAACAAGTAGCAGCAGATGTTTCCATACAAGTCAGTAACAATCACCAATAAGTACCGAAACATATGCAAGTAAGTAATGTAATCTGTCACTCTCAGCGGTCCTGAGCAATGCAAGTAACAAGGAACATGCAGCAGCAGTTGTCCACTTACAGCAGTGTCTATCATACGTTACTAGCATACAATTAAGTAATCAAGAAACAAGCAGCAGCAGATGTTTCCATACAAGTCAGTAACAATCACCAATAAGGAACAAGCAGTAGCAGATGTTTCCATACAAGTCAGTATCTATCACCAATAAGTACCGAAACATATGCAAGTAAGTAATGCAATCTGTCACTCATAGCGGTCCTGAGCAATGTAAGTAATCAAAGAACATGCACCAACACTTGCCCAGTTTCAGCGGTGTCTATCATACGTTCCTAGCATACAATTAAGTAATCAAGGAACAAGCAGCAGCAGATGTTTCCATACAAGTCAGTGACAATCACCAATAAGTACCGAAACATATGCAAGTAAGTAATGTAATTTGTCAATTAAAGCGGTCCTGAGAAATGCATGTAACAAGGAACATGCAGCAGTTGTCCAGTTTCAGCAGTGTCTATCATACGTACCTAGCATACAATTAAGTAATCTTGGAACAAGCAGCAGCGGATGTTTCCATACAAGTCAGTAACAATAACCAATAAGTACCGAAACATATGCAAGTAAGTAATGCAATCTCTCACTCATAACGGTCCTGAGCAATGCAAGTAATCAAGGAACATGCATCAACAGTTGTCCAGTTTCAGCAGTGTCTATCATACGTTCCTAGCATACAATTAAGTAATCAAGGAACAAGCAGCAGCAGATGTTTCCATACAAGTCAGTAACAATCACCAATAAGTACCGAAACATATGCAACTAAGTAATGTAATCTGTCACTCTCAGCGGTCCTGAGCAATGCAAGTAACAAGGAACATGCAGCAGCAGTTGTCCACTTACAGCAGTGTCTATCATACGTTACTAGCATACAATTAAGTAATCAAGGAACAAACTGCATCAGATGTTTCATACGAGTCAGTAACAATCACCAATAAGTACCGAAACATATGCAAGTAAGTAGTGCAATCTGTCACTCACAGCAGTCCTAAGCAATGCAAGTAATCAAGGTACATGCAGCAGCAGTTGTCCAGTTTCAGCAGTGTCTATCATACATTCCTAACATACAATTAAGTAATCATGGAACAAGCAGCAGCAGATGTTTCCATACAAGTCAGTAACAATCACCAATAAGTACCGAAACTTATGCAAGTATGTAATGCAATCTGTCACTCACAGCGGTTTGGAGTAATGCAAGTAATCAAGGAACATGCAGCAGCAGTTGTCCAGTTTAGTCAGTGTCTATCATACATTCCTAACATAAAATTAAGTAATCATGGAACAAGCAGCAACAGATGTTTCCATACAAGTCAGTAACTATAACCAATAAGTACCGAAACATATGCAAGTAAGTAATGCAATCTGTCACTCACAGCGGTCCGGAGCAACGCAAGTAATCAAGGAACATGCAGCAGCAGTTGTCTAGTTTAGTCAGTGTCTATCATACGTTCCTAACATACAATTAAGTAATCATGGAACAAGCAGCAGCAGATGTTTCCATACAAGTTAGTAACAATAACCAATAAGGACCGAAACATATGCTAGTAAGTAATGCAATCTGTCACTCATAACGGTCCTGAGCAATGCAAGTAACAAGGAACATGCAGCAGCAGTTGTCCACTTACAGCAGTGTCTACCATACGTTACTAGCATACAATTTAGTAATCAAGGAACAAAACTGCATCAGATGTTTCATACAAGTCAGTAACAATCACCAATAAGTACCGAAATATATGCATGTAAGTACTGCAATCTGTCACTCACAGCGGTCCTGAGCAGTGCAAGTAATCAAGGAACATGCAGCAGCAGTTGTCCAGTTTCAGCAGAGTCTATCATACGTTCCTTGCATACAATTAAGTAATCATGGAACAAGCAGCAGCAGATGTTTCCATACAAGTCAGTAACAATCACCAATAAGTACAGAAACATATGCAAGTAAGTAATGTAATCTGTCACTCTCAGCGGTCCTGAGCAATGCAAGTAACATGGAACATGCAGCAGCAGTTGTCCACTTACAGCAGTGTCGATCATACGTTACTAGCATACAATTAAGTAATCAAGGAACAAATTGCATCAGATGTTTCATACAAGTCAGTAACAATCACCAATAAGTACCGAAACATATGCAAGTAAGTAGTGCAATCTGTCACTCACTGCAGTCCTAAGCAATGCAAGTAATCAAGGAACAAGCAGCAGCAGTTGTTCAGTTTCAGCAGTGTCTATCATACGTTCCTAGCATACAATTAAGTAATCAAGGAACAAGCAGCAGCAGATGTTTCCATTCAAGTCAGTAACAATCACCAATAAGTACCGAAGCATATGTAAGTAAGTAATGCAATCTGTCACTCACAGCGGTCCTGAGCAATGCAAGTAATCAAGGAACATGCAGCAGCAGTTGTCCAGTTTCAGCAGTGTCTATCATACGTTCCTAACATACAATTAAGTAATCAAGGAACAAGCAGCAGCAAATGTTTCCATACAAGTCAGTAACAACAACCAATAAGTATCGCAACATATGCAAGTAAGTAATGCAATCTGTCACTCAGAGCGGTCTGGAGCAATGCAAGTAATTAAGGAACATGCAGCAGTGGTTGTCCAGTTTCAGCAGTGTCTATCATACGTTCCTAGCATACAATTAAGTAATCATGGAACAAGCAGCAGTAGATGTTTCCATACAAGTCAGTAACAATCACCAATAAGTACCGAAACATATACAAGTAAGTAATGCAATCTGTCAATCAAAGCGGTCCTGAGCAATGCAAGTAACAAGGAACATGCAGCAGCAGTTGTCCAGTTTCAGCAGTGTCTATCATACGTACCTAGCATACAATTAAGTAATCATGGAACAAGCAGCAGCGGATGTTTCCATAAAAGTCAGTAACAATAACCAATAAGTACCAAAACATATGCAAGTAAGTAATGCAATCTGTCACTCATAGCGATCCTGAGCAATGCAAGTAATCAAGGAACATGCATCAACAGTTGTCCATTTTCAATAGTGTCTATCATACGTTCCTAGCACACAATTAAGTAATCAAGGAACAAGCAGTAGCAGATGTTTCCATTCAAGTCAGTAACAATTACCAATAAGTACCGAAACATATATGTTCCTAGCATACAATTAAGTAATCAAGGAACATGCAGCAGCAGTTGTCCAGTTTCAGCAGTGTCTATCATACGTTCCTAGCATACAATTAAGTAATCATGGAACAAGCAGCAGCAGATGTTTCCATACAAGTCAGTAACAATCACAAATAAGTACCGAAACATATGCAAGTGAGTAATGCAATCTGTCACTCACAGCGGTCCGGAGCAATGCAAGTAATCAATGAACATGCAACAGCAGTTGTCCAGTTTCATCAGTGTCTATCATACGTTCCTAACATACAATTAAGTAATCATGGAACAAGCAGCAGCAGATGTTTCCATAAAAGTCAGTAACAATAACCAATAAGTACCGAAACATATGCAAGTAAGTAATGCAATCTGTCACTCATAACGGTCCTGAGCAATGCAAGTAATCAAGGAACATGCATCAACAGTTGTCCAGTTTTAGCAGTGTCTATCATACGTTCCTAGCATACAATTAAGTAATCAAAGAACAAGCAGCAGCAGATGTTTCCATACAAGTCAGTAACAATCACCAATCAGTACCGAAACATATGCAAGTAAGCAATGCAATCTGTCACTCATAACGGTTATGAGCAATGCAAGTAATCAAGGAACATGCATCAACAGTTGTCCAGTTTCAGCAGTGTCTATCATACGTTCCTAGCATACAATTAAGTAATCAAGGAACTAGCAGCAGCAGATGTTTCCATACAAGTCAGTAACAATCACCAATAAGTACCGAAACATATGCAAATAAGTAATGTAATCTGTCACTCTCAGCGGTCCTGAGCAATGCAAGTAACAAGGAACATGCAGCACCAATTGTCCACTTACAGCAGTGTCTATCATACGTTACTAGCATACAATTAAGTAATCAAGGATCAAACTGCATCAGATGTTTCATACAAGTCAGTAACAATCACCAATAAGTACCGAAACATATGCAAGTAAGTAGTGCAATCTGTCACTCACAGCAGTCCTAAGCAATGCAAGTAATCAAGGAACATGCAGCAGCAGTTGTCCAGTTTCAGTAGTGTCTATCATACATTCCTAACATACAATTAAGTAATTATGGAACAAGCAGCAGCAGATGTTTCCATACAAGTCAGTAACAATCACCAATAAGTACCGAAACATATGCAAGTAAGTAATGCAATCTGTCACTCACAGCGGTTTGGAGTAATGCAAGTAATCAAGGAACATGCAGCAGCAGTTGTCCAGTTTAGTCAGTGTCTATCATACGTTCCTAACATAAAATTAAGTAATCATGGAACAAGCAGCAACAGATGTTTCCATACAAGTCAGTAACTATAACCAATAAGTACCGAAACATATGCAAGTAAGTAATGCAATCTGTCACTCACAGCGGTCCGGAGCAACGCAAGTAATCAAGGAACATGCAGCAGCAGTTGTCTAGTTTAGTCAGTGTCTATCATACGTTCCTAACATACAATTAAGTAATCATGGAACAAGCAGCAGCAGATGTTTCCATACAAGTTAGTAACAATAACCAATAAGGTCCGAAACATATGCAAGTATGTAATGCAATCTGTCACTCATAACGGTCCTAAGCAATGCAAGTAAGTGTCTATCATACGTTACTAGCATACAATTTAGTAATCAAGGAACAAAACTGCAACAGATGTTTCATACAAGTCAGTAACAATCACCAATAAGTACCGAAATATAT
>JAANYP010001195.1:0-56821 GCA_020465985.1 Centrapalus pauciflorus
CACAAAGGGTAAACCCTTTATGAAGATAATCCATCCTCTGATTTTGAGCCATTTCTGATTGCTTTAAGGCCATTATTTGTGCACCCTGTGCAGCAATGATGGACATTTGGTATTCCAACATAGCTACAACAGGTTTCAGCTTGGGATCCGTCAAAAGCATGAGTTGCAGACTAGTCTCAAGATCAGAAAACACCTGAGGTGCTTGTGATCTATCACTGACATTAATACCAGAAGTAGAAACCTCTGGGCCCCTCTGTTCTTGGTTCTGGGGACTTCCAGCTTGTGTTTGCACACTTGCTGTTGCCATGGGTCTGGTCTTAGCTATGTTGGCACTGTCCTGTGCCTCTTGTGCAGAGACATCAGTAGTGCCAGCCACAGAACCCATATGAACCATCTCTGAAGAGATGTTCACCTCCTGAGTGAGGATGGGAGTTTCCTCAAGTGGTTCCCTTTGGATATGCTGTGCAGGAGTATCATCCTGCACAGGGATATATGGCTCTTGCTGATGGGAGGAGGAGGAAGGAGCTCCTGGTCCCCTTTTTCTTTTGTATATATTTTTGAGTGGGCGTGTTGGCTGTACAAAAGGATCAGTGGGAGTTTGTGTATCATGAGGAGTGGGTTGGGGTCTTGGGGGTGTAGCAGTGATGTTAGGCTGAGCCTGCTCAAGACCCTCTCCTCTGTTTCCTGAAATGATGTTCATCATTGCAGAGGGCAATGGAACATCTACACTGACAAAATTGGCACTTTGCTTTATCAGCCTTTTGATAGAAGATAGTGAGTGCCTATGGGAAATATGTATCCTCTTATGTAAATGAGAAGTAGTGCAGGTGTGTGCAATGATTTCTGCCAAAAATCTTGGATACATTAAAAACTTCCCATTCTTTAGGGAATGATGCCTTAACATCCCCTGAAAAATCATGTTTGAAAAATTGAACCGTTGGCCTGTTGAAAAGCACACTAAGGCAGTGGCAATGTTAGAAGAAAATTCTGACCAACCAGTTCTTTTGGGGTTCATACACTGCTGAATAATATGTACAAGAAATTTCCATTTAGGAGAAAAATGGGCTTTTAAGAAAGTAAAAGAATCAGCAGGGCCCCTATAACCAATGTTTTGAAGACCAAAATGTAAAGCTTGAAGGGATAGGTCGGTTATACCTGAGGCATCTTGAAGATGCAAGTGACGTCTGATGGATTCCTCAGTGATATGGATAGTAGTTCCATCAATCTTGGAAAGGAGGGTAAGCACTCCATTGATGGTTTGAACAGATGTATGGTTCCAAAACTGTTCTATATGGGAGATGTATATAGTAGGGTTTATGGTTAGGGCATAATGAATATGGGAGTGCCTGAGGAAATCCATCATTGTATGAAACGGTTGAAGTTCAGAGTGTTTTAGGGTGTATGGGAGGCAGTTATGCTCTTTTACGAACTCCATGGATGAACAAACGATGGTTGTAGGGTTTGAAAGAAGAATGTGTGATTCGTTCAGAGAGAAAGTAGAAGGCCGTGGAAGAAGAATATGTAACTGGTAGTTACAACTGAACGAAAATGGGACCTTCAAAGGTTTCGAAAAGGTTGGGTCCCGCGCACAAATTTGAAAAATTACCCAAATACCCTGCACACTTTGACAGATCAAGTGAAAATAACTAGCAGTCCGAGAAAATGAACTAGCAGCATGAGAAAATACTCATGCTGTTAGTGTAAAATTGTGCAACTTTTCAATGGAACAGTGTCTCCCCCTTAAATTAGCATACTGAGTCGATAATAATGAAAACCAATTAATCCATGTTTACCATACCAATATTTGATATTAGGAAAGTGAACCTTCCCACATCAAAAGGTTTTGTAAATAGATCAGCTAGCTGATCATCTGTATGTATTTTGGTAACTTGGATTAATTTCTTTTCATTACAATCTCTGATGAAGTGAAACCTGATTTCTATATGCTTGGTTTTTGGGAATTGCACTGGGTTTTGCACAATGCTAATTGCACTTGAATTGTCAATATAAATAGGAGTGGATAAGAAATTCATACCATAGTCTCTTAGCTGATTTTGAATCCACATTACCTGGGAGCAGCAGCTTGCAGCTGCTACGTATTCTGCTTCAGTGGATGATGTGGAGACAGTTGTTTGTTTCTTGCATTGCCAAGAGACCAGTCTTGCTCCTAAGTATTGACATCCACCAGTTTTGGATTTTCTGTCAATGTTGCAACCACCATAGTCACTGTCAGAATATGCAGTTAGTTCAAAAGGAGAGTCTTTGGGATACCAGAGGCCTAAATGTGGTTGGCCTTTAAGGTATCTGAAAATTCTCTTAACAGCAACCAAGTAAGAATCCTTTGGTGAACATTGAAACCTGGCACACACACAGACAGCAAACATTATATCAGGTCTAGAAGATGTTAGATACATGAGAGATCCTATAAGGGATCTGTATAGATGAATGTCCACATCTATGCCTTCTTTGTCTGTATGAAGCTGTTTATGAGGATCCATTGGAGTGCTTGCAACCTTTGTGTCTTGATAGCCAAACTTTTCCAGTATGTCTTTGACATACTTTGATTGACTTATGAATAGACCAGTAGGCTTCTGTTTGACCTACAGCCCTAGAAAGAATGTGAGTTCCCCCATTGAACTCATTTGAAACTTTTTGTGCATTAGGGCCTCAAAATCTTTGCACAACTTATCATTAGTTGAGCCAAAAATGATGTCATCAACATAGATCTGGACAAGAAGAATCTCAGCTTTGATGGATTTAGTGAAAAGTGTTTTGTCCAGAGTGCCTCTCTTGAATCCATTCTGTAGAAGATATGATGACAGTGTGTCATACCATGCTCTGGGGGCTTGGTGAAGACCATAGAGAGCTTTGTCTAGCTTGTACACCCTGTCTGGATACTTGTAGTCTTCAAAACCAGGAGGTTGACACACATACACTTCCTCTTCAATTGTCCCATACAGGAAAGCAGACTTAACATCCATTTGATACACTTTAAATCCTTTGAAACTTGCATATGCTAGAAACAGTCTGATGGCTTCAATTCTTGCTACTGGAGCAAAGACATCATCATAATCTATTCCTTCTTCTTGAGTGTACCCTTGTGCTACTAGTCTTGCTTTGTTCTTGATGACTATTCCTCTCTCATCCTTCTTGTTTCTGAACACCCATCTTGTACCTATTGCTCTCTTACCTTTAGGAAGATCCACCAGAGTCCATACATTCTGAATTTTGAACTGTAAAAGCTCTTCTTGCATAGCTTCAATCCAGGATGAATCTTTTAATGCTTCTGATGCCTTTTTAGGTTCCAATTGAGACATGAAACAGGCATGTTCAAAAGCAGCTAGACTGAATTCAGGAACTGCTAGTTCAGCAGCAGCAGTCTCATTTTGAACCATTTTCCTTGTTTGAACAGGAGTGCTTGGATCACCCAGTATTTGATTGAGAGGGTGATACTTGTGAACTCTTAGTGTGGGCTCTCTCTCTGTTTGAAAAGAAGTTCCAAGGTTTGTATCATCTCCATCAGAACCAGTGAGTGGTTCAGTTTCTGAAACAGCTTGACTTGAATCTGGGACTGTTTCCTGTTGTGTTGGAGTTGTTCTTTCAGAACTTTGGAGTGGCACTTCAGTGTCTGGATTTGTATCATTCAGGACCCCTAGAGGATCACAAGACAGAAGTGGTAGAGTGGTGAAATCATCCCAACTTGTTGAATCTGCAGCAGTCTGAGACTTTGTGCCAACAGCATGAGAAATTGTATTGGCAGCATGAGAATTCGTGTTAGCAGCTTCAACCCTGTATGCATCAGCTTCTGCAGTATACTCAACAAAGCTCAGAGAATTTGTTAGTGAATCTAAATCAAACAACCAATCAGGACCAGTGCCTTTGATATTAGCAGTATTTTCATTAAATTCAACATTGGCACTTTCTTCAATTGTTTTAGACACACTGTTGTATACTCTATAGGCTTTGCTTTGAGTTGAGTATCCTACAAAGAATCCTTCTTCAGCTTTACTCTCAAACTTCCCTAAGTGAGTCTTGGTGTGAAGAGTAGTACATGGGCATCCAAAAGACTTGAAGAAAGCTATTAGGGGACTTCTGTTATGGAATAACTCATAGGGAGTTTTTCCTTGAGATTGGACAACTTGAACCCTATTTAGAACATAACAGGCTGTATTAACAACTTCTGCCCAGAAAGTCATTGGCAGATTTGAATCAGCTAGCATTGTTCTAGCAGCCTCAATTAATGTTCTATTCTTTCTTTCAGCTACACCATTTTGCTGTGGTGTTCTTGGTGCACTATATTGTCTAGCAATGCCTTTGGACTCACAGAAACTGTTTAGAATTTGATTTTTAAATTCAGTTCCATTGTCTGATCTTATCACCTTAACTTTGGAATTGGATTGGTTTTCTATCTTAAGGATAAAAGACTTAACTAGCTCAGCAGTTTCATCTTTGGACCTAAGAAAGTAAACCCAAGTAAATCTGGTGAAATCATCAACAATGACTAAACAGTATGCCCTTTTATTCAAACTCAAAACAGATGTTGGACCAAATAGATCCATATGTAACAACTGAAGAACAGATGAGATTGAATTTACTTCTTTGGCCTTATGAGAAGTTTTGTGTTGCTTACCTTTAAGACATGCTACACAATGATCATCACAAATGAACTCCTTTTGTGGTAATCCTCTTACCAGATTCTTTTTAACTAAATCATTCATGGACTTGAAGTTCATGTGACACATCCTTCTATGCCAAAGAGCAGACTCATTTGATGATGCTTTGGATATTAAACAGCTTAAAGTATTTGATTTAGTCAAAAGAGCTGTGTCTAGGCAGTAAACATTGTCCTTTCTTGGTGTTCTAAGTAAAACAAGATTTTCAGGAATTTTGAAATCCTTTGAAAGAACAATGCACTCAGAATCTGTGAACAGAACAATGTTTTGTTTGTCACAGATTTGAGAGACACTCAATAAATTGTACTTAAGCTGTTCAACATACAGAACATCATGGAATGTCATGTTGCCTGCATTAACAGTACCTTTACCTGTAACCTTACCTCCTTTTGAGTTGCCTCCAAATGCAACAAAACCTCCATCAAAACCTTTGAAATTTGACAAGCATTCAGAATTGCCTGTCATGTGCCTAGAGCATCCACTGTCCAGATGCCATCTTGTTCTATGAGGAGACCTGTGGTTGCCCTGCACAAATAACAGCTTAGTTAGTAGTGGAGTAAACCCAAACCAAATTGGTTTTGGGTTGGCCTTGTACATTGACATAACTAAAAACTGTTTTTGACTTCTTATATTTGGTGAGATCTACTGATGGAGTCTTTGGAGAGTATTTAGTGATAATATGAGGTATCCAACTATTTTGATCATCTTTTCTTCTGACAGTCTCAGATGATTCACTAGCAGCTCCAGTTTGATGCCCAGCAGCTTGAGCTGTGTTTGTAGTGCTAACAGTTTCAGTTTTTGCACTAACAGCATCAGATTTTGACTTAGCAGTCTGATCTTTTGCATTAGCAGTTTGAGCAACAGATTTGTCCTTGACACACCATATTTGTTTAAAACTTGATTTAGGCTTTGCCAAAACTTGTTTTTGATGTGTGGACTGTTTTTTATTAACTTTTGAGAATCTGTGATCAACTGTTCTCTTTGGAGCTGCTGTGGAAGGTTTCACTTTTGAGTGCTTTGCCTGATTAGGATTTGATTTTGTGTGATGCACAGTCTGTTTTGCAACAGCTGGTTTGTAAAAACAATCCTTGGCTAAGTGATTCTTCCTTCCACAGTGAAAGCATCTTTTGACAGTTTGAATTGGAACACCAGACTTTTCTGTCAATTTCTGGTTCTTGTTTCTCTGGTTTCCTCTTACCTGCTGTTGTTTAGGAAACTTTTGAACACCATGCTTTTGGCATGTGCAGATAGAAACAGTTTTACCTCTTTTAGTTCCTTTGGATGAAGATGCAGTGTTACAGTTAGAATGTACAGAAACTTGTGGAGTAGCATTGCATACACTCATCTTCTCTTTTCCTTTCTTACTGGGAACTTGGACTTCTATGGGTGCACTCTTTGTGTCACAGTCTCTATTTTGACTCTTATCTTCTTTTAATTCAGGACTGTTATCAAGAATAGGATCTACAATAGTCATAGACTCATCTAGTGGTTCATTGACGAGTCTATCAGCAACTTCACTCATTGGATGAATGTACTTGTTTTATATGGAGGTGGAGTAGCTCTGTATCCTATTCCTTCTTTGGGATTGACCTGAGATTTCACTCTATCTTTGAATTGAACTTCCATTAGATGTTCTAGCTTTTGATTTGCTAACTTGAAGTTTCCTAGATCTATGTTAACAGATTCTAGTTTCTTATTAGCCTCTAACACCTTCTGTTCAGTCTCTTCTACCTTTTTATTCAGAGATTCTATTTTCTTATTGAGTTCCTTTTTCTCCCATTCATGATAGGTTCTATCATACCCCATTTGAATCTCATTATCCTTATAATCATTGATCTGTTTTTCCAGATCTTCTATGGCTTGCATATATTCATATCTCCTTTCTTCCATCTTAGCTAGAGTTTTGCACATGCTCTCATTATGATCTCTGTACTTTTTAACCATATTTTTGCATGATTGAGAGCAGAGTTTAGAATTTACCTCAGATGGTAGTTCAGTGGAGGAGACATTTGATGTTTCTGCCATAAGTGCTTGATTTTGAAATTCTTCCTCTGTCTGATCACTCCAGTCAAACACATTGTCTTCTTGAGAGACAAGTGCTGTTGATGAGGACGCTTGGATGGGCTGTGAAGTCCTTGATGGCTGTTGACCTTGAGATCTACATTCTCTGGCAAAGTGACCAAGCTTATGGCATTTATAGCATTCCACTTTTGATTTATCAAAAGATGGTTTGCCTTCTGTCTTGGCTTGAAAGTTGGTCCTACCAGTTCTTTTCAGAAATCTTTTGGCTCTCATGGTCAGCATTGCATGTTGCCACTTTAAATCCATCTCTTCAAGATCATCTGGATGAATTTGTTCCAAGTCTTCAACATTTAGAGCAAATAATCCATCATTGGCAACAAAAGCCTCATAGTGAGTTTCAGCAGAATTGCCATCACCACCTGAAAAAGAATCACAGTTATTAGATTTTTCAGAAGACAGAAGAGCAGTATTGTGATTATAAGAAAAGGATTTCTTTTTAGCATCAATCTCAGTCTCAAACACTCTTAAACTGTTATACAGATCATCCAATTCTATCTCATCAAGAGTGTCTTTTGTTCTCCACTGTGCAGCATAGACTGTCCATTCTTCTCCAAGAGATCTGAGAAACTTTCTGTTGACTTCATCTTGATCCAGATTGACCTTTGCACTTTCCAGTTCACTTATCAGTTTGTTGAACCTGTCAAAGATTTGAGTGAGGTTTTCATTCTTGCCACCAGAAAAGTTTTCATACTGCTGTTTCAAGAGGTCTTTTTGATTTCTCTTGGTACTGGCATTACCAGCAAACCTCTTCTCTAAGGCATTCCAAAGAGAGTGAGCAGTATAAAACTTTTTGAACTGATGTTGATAAGCATTAGGAATGGCTATTTGTAATAGTGTGAGTGCTTTCACTTCATTCATTCTAGCCTTCCTTTCAAGTTCAGTTTTTGGAGGAGTTTTGACTGGTTTTCCCTCAGCATCAAGTTCTGGATCAACTACAGGAGGGAATTCAACAGCTTCCCATATGGCATAATCAATGAATTGAATATGCTGTTGAATCCTGAGTTTCCACATCTCAAACTCAGTGGGCTTGAGCATAGGCACTTTGAGTCCTTGCCCAGATCCACTGCTGCTACTTTCAAATTCCATTGTAAAAGATATAAAAATTTTGAAGAAAGTTTTCGACTTTGAAAAACAAAGAACGACCTGTGGCTCTGATACCACTTGTCAGGATCTAAAATATGAATAACCAAGATTAACTGATTTGAAATTTATCAGAGTATAAATCAATAATCTTGCTTTGAATCAAAGTTTAATTAAGAAGTTTGCGGAATAACACTTAATTATTTTAACAAAAACTTTCAGAACCAATGAAGCATAAAACATAAGAAGTAATCAAGACTGTTTGTATTGCTGAATTCAATGATTACAATCACCTCTAATCTGTTTTGATTAGACGAAGAACACAGACTGTTCTTAGGGTTTTACAACCTTAGAGGCTTATGAAAACTTAATCAACAAAGCAATTACAGACTCAAAAAATACGCAGAAAACTTCTATAAACTTCTATACAATATTCTGTCTATTTATATTGCTTTTTGGACTTGTTTCCTTGAAGGACTATGACTTCTCTGATAGTAGATATGCTGGAATCTTCGTGTAGATATCTTTCCTGAAAATCAGCACTTTCTGTTTATGAAACTGTTGAGCAGCTTGAATCTCTTGACAGCATGAACTGAGCAGCTTGAGTTGTTTTACTCTGGCAGCTTGAACTTTTACACTGGCAGCTCGAGTTTCTTCAACTAGCAGCATGAACTTTGTATTTACATGACAAATCTACTAACAGTCTGAGAAGTCTAACTAACAGCTTGAATGTACTTAAACTATTTCCCAACATCTATTCATTTCTAGCTAAAACTAGTTTTAATTTCATGAAAATACTAATTTCGAATTTATATCTTCAAAACCGGAAAATATAAAAGCTTAAAACGTAAATTCTTACCTTAAACTCGTATGTAATCCTTCATATAATAGTAGATTGTTGTAGTATTCTTCGTGATCTTCCCGATAACGTATAAATCTTGATAATCCGACGGTCGGTTTGGAAGAAATCTTAGAGAGAGAGTAGAGAGAGAAAATTCTAGAGAGAGAGAGAATGTAGAGAGAGAGAGAATCAGTTTGTAAATGAAGCTTAAATTACGTTTATATACTTCAACTAGTTATATTTGCTACTTAACCCACTATTATCTTTGTATCTTATATCTCTTTTATTTAATTATCTTAATAATTTATTAATTCATAATTTAAATATTTATATAATTTAATTAAATATTTCAATACTTAATTAAATTATAATTCAAATAATGTAATAAAATTACATTATTGGTTCGATGATCAGATATTAAGTATTAGCTAAAAATTGGGTTGTTACAAGTAAGTCATCCCCGATGTTATGTATGTCTCAGATGGTTGGTTTAATGCCGAGCTTTGAGCTCGAAGGAGCTGCGGCTCTTGTTTTGTACTTTGTGTACGTAGAGAGTAGACGACGTGCGTTGTCAGTGTTACTCTTGGGGCTTCATAAAGATTTATAGAATGCGTTAATCTGTTTTTCACTAAGCATTGCTTACCCCTCAGTTGTTGACATTTTTACATGACAAGGAAAATCTGTTGCGGGGCCTTCTAGCTAGGTAATACAAATGAATTTGTTGAATATTTCTACTACTCATCTTGGAAACTGAATCGTGGGATTATTATTGTAATACATTTGGGACGACGTAATAAATTTTGTGTATGTAGACTTAGACTTGAAAACTTGTAGCACCGTAGGGTGTTTAAAACAGTTGTATTATTTTTGCTTTGTACTTTAATGCTTCCGCAATTACATTAAGCTTTCAGATCATTATGTATTTATATGTTTGGTGATTTATCCTGGGTGTATTGTAATGGTGGTTTTTGTGGCAAGGGTGTCACATTGTGGTGGTGCAATAGGAACATATACTACACAACCAAAAATTTGAAGATGGAAAATGTTTGGCTATTATACGTTGTGGTGGTGCAATTTGAAGATGAAAAATTTGAACAAATACTACACATACACAACCAAAAGCAAGTTGTAGAGGAGAAAAATTTATGATATGCACTTGGTCTAAGGCATATTAGTGATGTATCATGTAAAATTTCATGTCCCCAAACAAAAATAGGGAGTTTTGTTCTCATTATTAATGGCCTAGCTATTAGCTAAATACGTTTAAATAATGATTCAGTTCATCCATTTTGTGTATGAGTATGAGTAACTTGATATTCAACACTAATTCCAACCGACATGCAATAGTCATTAAAAAGCTTGAGACGTAAATTCACCAGCATTACCAAGTCTCACCTTTTTAATATAATCAGAAAAATGTGCTCTTATTTTATTATCTGTGCAAGAAATTTAGCAAATGCCTTATTTCGAGTTGACAATAAACAAACATGAGACCATCTGCTAGATGCATCTATTAAAACCATGAAGTATCTAAATGGTTCACATGGTGGATTAATTGGTCCACATATATAACCTTTAAATCTTTCAAGAAATATTGGAGTTTCTTTTTTAATTTTAGTTGGTGAATGTTTCACAATAAGTTTTCCAAGAGAACAAGACGTACATGGGATCATCTTGCCTGTCTGAGGAATCTTCTGGTCCTTTAATGGATGTTCATTTGTACCATCAATTATCCATTGCATCATGGTTGATCTTGGATGACCCAATCAGTCATTCCTGGATTACCAAATCTGTTATGTCATAAACTTAATATTCCAAGATCACAATATTTTAGTTTGACAACTAAATGTGATTCAACCATGTTTATATATGTATAATATAAACCAGAACCAAGTGTTGGTAGTCTTTCTACTACAAGATTTTTGTCAACAATAGTCTGAGCATTATACCCATTACGGTATATGTCATTGAAACTCAGCAAGTTTCTTTAATACTTTGGTGAAAATAAAGCATTATCTACTAAAAACCTTATACCATTAGTTAATATAAAATGTGCCTTTAATTTCAGTTCCTTCTATCAGATCTGCAGGACCTAATATGGTATGTGTATTTTCTTTACTTGGATTTAGTTCAAAAAAAAATTTCTTCTTTTTGAAAATTGTGTGTGTTGCACCATTATTTGGTATACAAATACCTCCAGAATTTTCTTGATGTAATTCTTCGACAAAATTCATTTTAGACTACTAAAACAAAAAATAAAGTAAAAAGTAAATATGATAAAAAAATTTTAAGTAAAGACACATCCATATAATTATTGAAAAATTGCAATACATGATACAGGAAATAAAACATAGCTTAGGAAAAACAAAAACACGGTTAGATTATTAGATATCCAAATCATCAAAGAACTCTGAAGCATTTAGTTCAGGCATCGTCAAGGAGATCAGTAAAATTTGCTCTTTTCCTTTAAGAGACTCTTGATAGAGTTTGCAGAGATGTGGTGTTGTGCGGCAAGTTCTTGACCAATGACCAGTCATTCCACATCGGTACCAAGGATCTTCAGGACTTCGAGAAGCACTAGCCTTTTCTTTATCATTTTTAGGTCTTTACTGTGATTTAGATTTCTTATCACATGGAATATTGTTATAACCACGTCCACGTGCACGAGCTCATGAATGACCTCTGCAATAGTTATAGCTATGACCATAGCCATGATTATAACTATACTTAGTGTTTTGATTATAGCCACGGCACGGACTCGTTTACGACCAAATCCCCATTCTCGTCCATGTGAAGTATTTTTTAGTTGTAGCATTTGCTTCACAAAATGCTAGTGCCCGGTTGGACAAGATTGGTGAACTTTCATCAGAAGATCATTGTTTTTCTCTGCAACTAGAACGAACAACAGTGTTTTAGTTCAAAATATTTTTTTCTAATTTTGCATCTGATATTGTTGTTATAAGGTAACATTTGATGCATGAAATGTTGAGTATGTTTTTTCTAACATATATGTATGTGTAACTGTCTGGCCACAAAATTGGAGTTATGAACATATTCTGAACAATCCAGAGCTATAATCTTGGAACCTCAAATTGTTCCAATCATTTTGGGCATTTAGAAGCAAGATCTCCATTTGCTGCTCATATATTTCCTTCAAATATTTTCATAGGATACTTGGATCTTACGTATTCATATACTCTAAATTCAAATTTTCATTTAGTGTTTCTACAATACCCATTGATGTTAAACGTATCTTTACGTCAATGTTCCATGATATATAGTTATTGTCATTTACGTCCACTGCAGGAAATGATAACTTCTCAAGATTTGCCATATTGACTATTAAAACAACATAAAATTAGTGTTAATTTATTTTAATAAGAACTACAACACATAATAGTGGGAGAATCGTAAACAAAAACAAAACCATAAAATGGTACATCTCATCAAATGAAAGTTGTAGCAAAGAGTAGAAAAGTATTGAAAGTATTACAATAAGAAAAATAAAAACGAGAGATGCATCTTCATTCTTCAACTAGGTATAAAAAAATTTCAAAAAAGAAGAAAAATGATTTAATGAAATGATAAAGTTTTGTATTGGGGCATTTATAGAGAAAAATCAAGTCATCAAACGGGTCAAATTTTTTACCGTTGCAACGGTTATGTAGCCGTTGTTAAAATTTAATAAAAAATGTTTAAAAGATAAATTGTGTAGGTCCCAAAAGCTTTCCCTAGAGTATTGTTCTAAGCTGTAGAGGGGGGGGTGAATACAGCAAATTAAAACTCAATACTCTTTTCTCAATGTTTGTGTATATTATTAACAAGTGTTAATTAGAAACAAGCTTGAACTGCGGAAAGGTTCAAGCTGAGATGACAGATACAACAGATGTTCAACTATCTAAGACACACTCAGACTAGATACAATGACTACACTAACTTAGATGCACTCGCTGATTTTACAAGACACAGATGGACAGCTTGAGTATGAACAGCTTAGACACACGTACTGTTATATTCAAGCAGACTTGCATGCATGAAAAACACACTTTAATGCACGATCTGATTTCACACTCTTGGATATCTCACAATCCTTAGAAGCTTCCTTTTATACTCTCACTGAGAATCTTAGTGAAGCTTCTTCATTGGACAATGAGAAAGTGGGATGTCTTTCCAAAAAGATAACAACTTTTCTGCACAGTCTGACTAAGTAGACTTGTCTTCATGTGGCAGAATCTTTGTCTTTTTCTTTTTGTCACTGTTGCATAAGGCTTTAACCAAAAGAGGAATGTCAACTTTGCATCTTTCTTCTTTTGTTAAGGCCATTTTGATAAAAGAAAAGATCTGTCACCCTTTTCAGATATCCGTTTGTCTTCATGTAACAGAACAGCGTAGGCAGGCTTTTGCAGTTTCCGTTTTCCACTTTGTCTTCGACTTGTAAACTGATCTTGTAGCCAAAAACAATACATGACGACTTGGAAACATATTTCATAAAGTGTGTAGCCTGTTCACAAAGAACAGGTTCTGTTCACAATGAACAGAACACTTAGAATCTGTCCAAGCTGCTCAATAAAACAGAGCAGTGTAGACAGTTATGTCCAGCCTGTTCAGCAGACAGATAAGCTTGGACAATCTGCCTTTGTTGCAATGAATGCAATAGGGTAAACAGCTTTGGCTGATATTGCAAATCACTTTTCAGGTTTCAATAAGGCATAAACAGGCCTTAAATTATACCTTCAAGTGCATCAAACAGGTTTGATTAAAAATCTCCCACTAAGATGTAGAGCAGGTTTGACTGAGGCTTTTTGTACCTAACAATTTCCCCCTATTTGCAATAATCAGTCTAAGCTGACTTTATCAATAATCACTATACATTCTTACAATACATATTTGCTGAAATGAAATTACAACATTAAAGTAAAGTAAAAGATCAGTTTATATATACTGATTTTTTATTACATAAACAACATATGTTTGTACAAAAGTACAACTGATGTACTAGTGTATATTACAACTGATGTAAAAATAAAAGTTACAACTTATGTAACAAAGTACAACTAATGTACATGAAAATTCAACAACTTGGACTGTTGATGATAGGAGCAGATAATGGCAAGCATGTCCAACATATGGACAACTTCCATTCTTCACCTACTCAGACAATAGATGGACTTCAACACAGTGGTGGTGGCAATCCTTCTTGAAACATTCTTTCAAGCTCCTCCCTGGTTTACTCCAAATCTTGTATTTCAACTCTGAGGAACATAAAATTGGGATGTTCAAGCTCCCTTCTTTCATAGAAGCCTCTTAGCTGATCCCAGATGGCTACTTTCCACTTTCCAAATTTCCTGAAGGAGTTTGCAAGTCTGAATGCTACAAGCTGTTTGAGACCAACTTTGTGTAGGTCTGATGCTCTTTGAAAGCACTTCTTCTTTGTCAAGGGATCTACAAAAAATGCCCCCAACTCAGGTTCTTCAATCAGCTTGCCTTCTTCAAATTTTACTCCTTTGGGCAGGCTGTGGTCAACTCCTTTGATCTTTACTGCATAGTCACCTTGTTCAATCAAGATCAGGAGTTCCTCCAGCTCTGAATCCTTTTTGTTTCTCTTGGCCTTTATTTTGAGGTAAGTCACTGAGACACCGTTACTTAATTCTTCTGAGACCAGGCCAATGTCTTTCACTCTTTCCATCAACTTTTTAACATATGCCCTGACAGTCTTAGCCATTTCAGACTTAGACTGGCTCAGGGCAACTGCCAACTCTACCCATTCTCTGTACCCCATCTGTGCAACATCAGTGTAGTCATATGATTCCAGTTCTGGGCCTGTTGCACCTATTCTGGTTATTTGTAGCTTCCACTGTTTGCCTTTTCTTGAAATGGGCACAAGTTTGACAATAGATTCCTTGGCAAGTCTTCTATCAACAACATCAAAGAACTTTTTCCTTGCCAAGTTGTCAAAGTATATCTGGGCTATTGTAGAGGATGCTTGTTTGGACTTGGTCATAGAGACCGGAGCATCCTTTTCCTTACCACCTTCCTTTTCACCTGCTGACTCTCTAGCAGCTTCAAGAAGTTTTCTTTGCACATCCAAAGAAGGCATTTTTATTTTGCTTGCTTCTTTGAATGCAAGGGATCTGGTAGCTTTGGTTGAGGCTTCTTCCTTTCTCAGTCTTTCCAGGGCTTGGAGCTGTTCATCTCTGAACTCATAATATTTCTCCATAGGAACACCCATTTCCTTAGCCCTTGCCTTATCAAACTTTAGCTGCGCTGCTTTTTGGTGATCAGGGTCAAAAACTACTTTCTCCTTTCCTTTGGCTGTTGTAGTTTGAACAGCTTCAGGAACCTCTTCCTCTTCCTCTTCTTCTTCTTCTTCTTCCAAAATTAGATGCCTCCTTCTGTTTGGCCTGTCCCCAGGAATGGATTCCTCCCCCTTAGTTTGTGCAGGGTTTGGAGATCCAGCCTGAGTAGGCTGAGCAGCTTCAGTGTGATGGGAGACATCTGCAACTGGACATGTTCCTGATGCACCTACAGCTTGACCAACAGATGCTGATTTCTCCTCAGAAGGAGAAGAGGTTCTCTCCCCCTTAGACATAGTCTTCGAGGCAGACAACTTCTCCCCCTTTGAAGGAGATGGACCAGCACCTTCAACAACTGGTTTTCCTGGAGAAACAAATTCAGCAGGCTTAGCAGCAGTTTTGGCAGCAGGTTTGGGGCCAACCAGGCTATAGACTAAGAAAGCCAGGTTGTCCTTAACCTCTGCAAGCTGGGTAAGGCAGGTTTGAAGAGAAGAGGATTGAGAATCAGCAATTGAGGACAGCTTGACTAGATTTTCTCTGTTAGAAGCTGTGAACAGCAAACTTTGAAGTTGTGCATGATGTAACTCAAGAGAGTCCTGCACATCATCAAGGTTTGCTGACACAGAATTGGACAAAGAAACAATTAGAGAGTTCAAGCTGGCCAATGTAGTAGGAAGGGTAGTAGTGCAAGTGGTGAGGAGAGTTGACAGCTGTTAGAAGATGGCTGTCATGGAGGACACAGAGTCCTGTTAATGTGAAAGAATTGAGGAGAGTGAGGTGGAGATGTTTTGCAGCTGTGCAGTGAGTACAAGAAGCTGTGAGGACTGGTCAGGTAGTGGAGTGACTGGAAAGGAATTCTTGAACAAATCAAAGAATCCCTGGAGCTGGGAAGACACAGGGTCTAAGATGATGGATGGTAGTGAAGTCACGGAATTTTCCAAAGAGCCAACTTTGTTGGTCAGCAAAGAAAGTTGATCCTTCAAAGGAAGATCTTTGGGGGATGGGGGAGTATGGGTAGACTGTTTGGATTGTGTAGAAGGGGAAGAATGAGATGAGGATGAGGCAGGTGTTTGGGGATGTGATGGAGAGGGAAGGGTGACTCTGGACAGAAGTTCCATAGCCTGGGCAAAAGTAATGTGGCCCAGCTTGGAAGGGTCAATGGGTCCCTCAGCAGTGGCTGTATCTGCTTCATCAGGAGAAGGGATAGAGGTTGGTAGCCTTTCAGATGCTGCTTGTGTTGCAGCACCTTCATTAAGGCCAGGGGTTATTCCCTCTGCAGCACCTTGGTCTAAAGATGCCTCATCATGGGGAGATGGAATGTGCATTTCAACATCAGCAGTGGTGAAACCTGCTGATAGAGTTCGCATATGAGGTACAGCCTCACCAGAGGGATGGTATGTTCCCTGAGGTTCATCAGCTTGGGATGTTGGTCCTTCAGCAGCGGTTAGGTGTACAACGGCTGTATCATGAGGAGCAGAAGATGGTGGCTGATCTACTGGATGGTCTAATCCAGCAGGCTTGGCACCTCGTGTAGACTCAGGTTGTGTAGAAGTATGGGGTGGAGACTGTGTGGACTCAGTATGGAGTGGAGTGAACTCCTGCCTTTTAATATTCTCAGCCTTTTGGGAGGCTGGAATAGTTGATGTGGTAGTCTCCTTATGTAGAACTGGCTCCTGTTGGGAGGAACCAGAGGGCCTAGGCTGACTCAGGGTAGACTCTTGTTGTAGTGAAGCCTGCTCCAAATGTGCTGAACCTTCTCCCAAAATAAGAGAAGTAGCACGGGTTGCTTCTTTTTCAACTGAACCCTGTTGAGAGGGATCAGAGGGGCTAGATGGGTCGGTTGGTTTCTTTTTGGCTAAGGTTTTGCATCTGTATAGCCTGAGAGATGATGTGGAGGATGGCTGTTGTGGAGAAGAGATGAGGGGAGCTGTTTGGACTGGTGGGGAGACTGGGTCAGATAAAAGGTGGGTTTTCCTGTTCTATAGTCTCAGATGCCACAGAGGCACCAGCCATAAAGGCTTCAGGTTCAACAGTTGAACTAGAGTGAGAGGTCTGCTCCCCCTCAGCCACAGAGGCTGATGGGGCAGACTTGGACTTGGCTGTTTTAGCCTTCTTGCAGACAGGCTCAGCTTCAATCGTTTCCAGGGTCCTTTTAACAAATTTGCTAGATTTGGATTTTCCCTTAGGAGCAGTCTCTGGATCCACCCTCACAGCAGAGGGTCCTTCCACCATTTCTAGCAACCTCCTCATTGGTGTTGATAGAGGAGGTTCATTTGGGAGTACAGGAGTGTAGAAAACTCTATTTCCTATTACTGGGAATGCAGCAGTACGTAGTAGAGGCTGAGAGTTATAGAGTTGCTCACCACAGATGTGCTTGAAGATGAGGCTTAAAACCTGGGATATCGAACAGCAGATGGACGTGTTTCCTGCTGCACCAGGTTCCTCAAGTTCATGAAAATCCATCTTGCCATGTTGATTGTAGTCCCATCCACAAGCTGTAGGACTATTGGAATCTCATCACGGCTGAGTTGGTCGAAAGAACCAACTTTACTGCTGGAGCACATCACCACCGAGGCAAACAAGAAACTGTAGGTTGTAGACAAATCCTTCCTAAACAGTGTGGCTCCAACTTTAGGTTCTGCGACACCACAGAAGTGTAGCAGATTTCTCATCTGGTCATTTTCAGGCTGTGGCTGATCATAGGTTTCAGCCACAGGGAGACGAAGAACTTCCCTGATTAGACCTGTTGTAATCTCAATGGTCTGAGTCCCATTGAGTATGGTTCCCCGAATGATTTTGGTAGAAGGATCATAAGAGCAGGTGTAGCAAAATTCATATACCATCTCCTGGTACAGGACACCAAGAGATGCAGTCATTGCGTAGTTCAATGGGTGAACATTCAGAAACTCCACCATGTCTTCATATCCTTTTCCCACATAATTTTTTGGGATGGTTAGGTTTGCAAGGTAGTTGGTGGGTTTCAATGTCAGCATCATGGTGACAGACGAGTGTTTGTGCACATCGTTACCAACAAAAACTGGAAGAAAGGGGTTGTTCTGGTGAGCCATTTGGAAAGTAGTGGAAGTATTTGCACAGGACACTTAGTCGAATTTAGGGTTCTTTGGAAATTATGGTAGCAGTAAGGAAGACGAAGATGAAACAGTAGATGGGTATTTATAGGATTTGAATGTGAGTGGATATGAGAGAGAAAACTTTGGGCGGTTGATTTGAAATGTTCGTTAACGGAAAACGGAACGGTTGTCCATGTCAGAACGGTTGTCAGACCACTCGAGCCCTTTTTAGTCACTAACACACGTTAACACACATTATCCGCAGTAACTAAGTTAAATAAAAACAGAAATTAAGTAACTTAATTGTGAAGAAAGGTAATTAAAACTGATGGTCTAAGCTAATGGTCAAACCTGTGATGAGCAGGGTCATCAGAAGTTGTTCATTCTTCAGGCTGTTCATTCAACCTGTTCAGCTATGTAAGAACAGTTTGTGTTCAATAGCTGATCAGGTTACAAGACAATGTCTTGTATGACAGATTGAGAGAGTGAGCAGGTTGGAGGTTTGATCATCAGACCAGGTTTGAATGAAAGTTGATATTATCAAACCTGTTATATGCTCAAGCTGTTCAAGTTTTCAGAAATTGGCTAAGTATAGAACATGCATAACGTGTTCTGTCTAAGCTGTTCGGAGAAACTTGAGCAATGTGAGACATATAATAACTTAGAACATATATGACACTTAGTCACATTTATTATAAACATGCCCAGCTTGCTTACAAGATAACTAAATCTATTTTCATCAAGAGGCTTGGTGAAAATGTCTGCAAGCTGTTCATCTGTGGAAATAAAACTTACCTCCACATTACCTTTCTGGATCTGATCCCTGATGAAGTGATGTCTGACCTCTATATGCTTTGTTCTGGAATGAAATACTGGATTGTTGGAGATAGCTATAGCACTCGTATTGTCACACAGAATAGGAGTCTTCCTATATACAAGTCCATAGTCTTCAAGCTGATGTTGCATCCACAGAATCTGCCCACAGTAGCTTCCAGCAGCAATATACTCAGCTTCAGCAGTCGAAGTAGAAACTGAGTTCTGCTTCTTGCTACACCAACTTATCAACTTACCACCAAGGAGTTGACACCCACCTGTTGTGCTTTTTCTGTCTAGCCTATAGGCTACAAAATCAGAATCTGAATATCCTGTTAGCTTAAGGCTTGAGTCTTTGGGAAACCAAACACCCAAACCTGGTGTACCCTTAAGGTATCTGAAGATTCTTTTTACAGCAGCTAGATGTGATTCTTTAGGATCAGCTTAAAACCTAGCACATAAACAGGTGGCAAAGATAATATCTGGTCTACTGGCAGTTAAGTATAGCAAGCTCCCAATCATGCCTCTGTAAGCTGTTGCTGAAACAGCTTTGCCACTGGCATCTGCATCCAACTTTACATTGGGGTTTTGATAGGAGAACTTTGATCAAATTTAAACTTTTTCAAAAGATCTAAAGTATACTTTCTTTGATTTATGAAAATACCATTTGAAGTTTGTTTAACCTGCAATCCTAAAAAGAAAGTAAGTTCTCCCATCATACTCATTTCATATTTTGATTTCATGAGTAGTGAAAAATTCTTACATAACTGCTCATTAGTATAACCAAATATTATGTCATCCACATAAATTTGAACAAGCATAATATCTGACTTCACCTTCTTTATGAATAGTGTGGTATCTACTTTACCTCTGGAATAACCATTGCTCATAAGAAAATTAGCTAGAGTGTCATACCAGGCTCTAGGGGCTTGTTTTAGACCATATAGAGCTTTGTCCAACTTATAGACAAAACCTGGATGATGTTCATTTTCAAAACCTGGAGACTGCTTGACATAAACTTCTTCTTGAAGCTTACCATTCAAAATACACTCTTCACATCCATTTGAAATACCTTCATGCTCTTATGAGCAACGTAGGCTAGAAACAAACGAATTGCCTCTAGCCTGGCCACAGGAGCAAATGTTTCATCATAGTCAATGCCTTCTTCCTGTCTATAGCCTTGAGCAACTAGTCTTGCCTTATTTCTAATGACATGACCTTGCTCATCCATCTTGTTCCTGAAAACCCATTTGGTGCCAATTATTGTTTTTCCTTTAGGAGCAGGGACCAGCTTCCATACTTTGTTTCTCTCAAACTGATTGAGTTCTTCTTGCATGGCTGTGATCCAATTGGCATCTTTAAGTGCTTCATCCACTTTCTTAGGCTCCATTAGGGACACAAAGCTAGAAAACATACAAAAGTTTCCTAAGCTGTCTCATCTTGTTTGCACCCCTTTGTTGATGTCACCAATTATTTGATCATCTGGGTGACACCTGATCCACTTAGGATCTTGCTTCAATGAGGATTCTCCTGAGTTGTTTGTATCTTCAACAGGTCCTATTGAGCAGCTCTCAAGATTTTCAGACACACTGATATCTTGAGGCTGTTCACTTGTTGAGCATGACTCTCCATTGTTGAACATATCAGCTGAGAATCCAGAAAAATCAGCATTGATTGGTTCAGGACATGAGGTTGTAATTATGTCAGTACACTTATTCACACAGGGTGTATCAACATAATCATCATCATGTCCATCATGATTAGCAGGTTCCACTCTGGATGTAGTGGAAGCTTTTGAGTCTTTTTCTTCACTGATGGAATGCATAAGATCATCAAAGCTGAATTCTCCTGAAACTGATTCAGGGACAGCTTTGGTGGAGGCACTCCTAGACTCTTCAAAGGTGACATTGATAGATTCATATATCACCTTTCTCTTGTTGTTGTATACTCTGTAGGCTTTGGAGATAGCAGAATATCCAACAAGCACACCTTCATCAGCTTTGGGTTCAAACTTTGCCAGTTGGTCCCTTTGATTTTAGAATGAAGCAGGGACATCCAAATACATGGAAGTAGCTAACGTTTGGCCTCCTCCCTTTGAGTAACTCATAGGGAGTCTTGTTGAACCTTTTCACTACCAAGGATCTATTTTGGGTGAAGCAAGCAGTGTTGACAGCTTCAGCCCAGAATGATGAAGGTAAACCTGATGCACACAGCATGGTTCTAGCAGCTTCAATGAGAGTTCTGTTTCTCCTTTCAGCAACTCCATTTTGTTGTGGAGTTCTTACTGCTGAAAAGTTCTGTGAGATCCCTCTTTCTTCACAAAAGTCTTCAAGAGTACTGTTTCTGAATTCAGTACCATGATCACTTCTAAGCTGCTTGACTTGAGCAGAGTTCAGGATTTCCATCTTTTTGATAAATCCAATGATTTCTCTAGCAGCCTATCTTTTGCTCTTCAGAAATATCACCCATGTAAACCTGGAGAACTCATCAACCATTACTAGATTGTATCTTCTTCCTCCTAGACTTGGGACACTGACTGGTCCAAACAAGTCCATTTGGATTAAGAAGAGAGGAGTATCAATAGAGAAATTGTGCTTAGACTTAAAAGATGATTTTCTCTGCTTGCCTTTCTCACAAGCTGTTCAGAGTTTATCCTTTACAAAGGTTATAGAAGGCAAACCTGTTACCAACTCTTTCTTACAAAGTTTGTTGATATTCTTGAAGTTCAGGTGTGATAGCCTTTTGTGCCATAACCAGTTCAGGTCTGCATTGCTTCTTGAGATAAAGCAGGTTTCAGTTGTGGGATTGGCAGATTTCATGTCCACAACATACACAGCTTTCTTTCGTTGTGCACACAGACAACATACACAGTTGACTAATGCTTACAAGATTATGTTTCAGCCCAACCACATAGGCTACCCTTTTGAATACTGCAGCACCAGCTTGAAGAGTTCCATACCCTTCTGTGGATCCATGTACATTGTCACCAAATGTGACTTTTGGCCCTTTTTCAGGCCTGAGATCACTCAGCAGGTCCTTGCAACCTGTCATATGTCCTGAGCAGCCACTGTCCAAGTACCATACCTGAGATGGTTGTTTGACCTACAGAGTGTCATGAGAAAATATTAGTTATTTTTAGGGGAACTCATCATAAGGATGAGTTCTCCTACTTCATCAACATTTGTTGATGGACTAGTGATATCCACACTAATATTTCATGTTTGAATGGTATCAGCTTGGATACCATTCTCATTGAATATGTTACTTCCAACACTGCTTCTTTTTGCAATGATGGAACTAGCAGAGTCAACAGGCCTCATGTCCTCAGTTTCAGGACAGTCTTTGGCCATATGTGTCTTCTTCCCACACTTATAGCATTTTCTCTTTTTAGCCTTTTTGGAAGAAGAACCTCCAGAAACATATTCTGAATTGTTTTTGTTGATTCTGTCAGCAGGTTTAGCAAACTTATTACTATTTTTAGATGAATCAATAGTTTGGGTGAAAGGCACAATAGCATCAGCTTTGTCTGTTTCTTCTTTCCACTTTTTGGGAGGACAGATATCAAACACAAGAAGCTTGATTGGCTTTTGACCTTCCACAAGTTTGGGAAACTTATTCCCAAATTTCTCAGGTTGAGCAATGGCTTTGCCTTTGCCCTTACTGAGATGTGATTGATGTTGCCTATCAACATGATCATTGCTTTTGGTTCTGAAAGACTTACCTTCATTTATAACCAATTTTCCACTATGATTTAAAAACTTATTTGAAACCACAGCAGATTTGCTTTCAACATGAGACTTACCCCTGTTGAAAGCAGGCTTCTTACCTTTTGAAAACTTTTTCTCAAAATTATTAGCATCAAAAGGATTATCAGGTCTCTTACCATCAGCTTTGGACCCAGATCCTGTTTTGTCAACAGGTTTAGAGTCCACAGCTGCATCTTGAGCTTGTTTTCCTTTCTTTTGCTTGTGTGAATCAGCAGAGCACTTAGCAGGCTGATTTGATGGAGAACACATTCCATCATCATCTTTTGGAGCATTTTCACACAAGCTGTCAGTATTTTGAGGCCTGACAAACCTGTTTGTTGAGACTAGCTTACCATTTACTTTCTGAATGAAAGTGATAGGAAGCTCACCTAGAGTGGATAAGTGATCTTTCAGATTATTTATCTCAACAATAGAAGCTGCTTTGTCAAGATCCCCTCCAAGATAGGCTTGGATTTGTGCAGGGATCTGTTGACTAATGCAATGGCTGACTTTTTGTGCAGATTGGCACCAAGAGTCAACTATCTTTTAAAGGTTTGCATGTTTTATGTCTGTCTCTCTCTCTTTTCTTCTAGTAAAATAGAGTTGATGTGTTTTAATTCATCAAGATCAGTTTCCAACTTATGGAAATTGTCCAGTTTCCTAGATTTTGTGTCAAGATCAGTTTTAAGCTTAGAGATTTCAGACAGTAAAACATTGTGCTTCTCAACAGCAGCTTTTAAATCAACAAGCATGTATTCAAACATTTTTACTTTTTCATCAGAACTGTAAGCCATAAAGTTTTGTACCTTGTACATCATTGTGGGATTCCAGTTCTATAGGCTGCTGAATGCTTCAGCATCAGCCAGGTCCTGTTTGAAGTTGCTGGTTGATGGGACATCAGTGTTGGTCATCAGACAGTTGTTATCTTTCTCATCTGAAGATGAGTCAGATTCCTCCCAATCACATGTCTCAGCCATGAGTCCCTTTTGCTTGTTGGAAGCCACTGAGTTTTCCAACTTTTTCAGCTTAGCCATGGCCATAAGGTACTTAACCCTATAGCCATCGTCCCTGTTTGTCTTGAATGGTTTGGATGACTAGCAAACAGCTTTAGACACACAGTCAACAGCTATATGACCAGTTTTGCCACATTTAAAACACTCAGCCTTAGTTTTATCAAATGCCTTCTTTTTTACAGCATTTGAGTTCCTCTGCAGCATTCTTCCACCAAACCTTTTCTTGTTGAACTTTTTGACAAGCATTGCAATCATTTTCTCATCATCAAGTTCAGCAAGATCTTCACAGTCTTCCTGTTCAGACATCTCTTCCCTTTCATCATCAGCCTGTGGATCAGGTTGTGTGAACACATCACATACCTAACCAACAGGTTGTCTCACGCTGGCCACCAAGGCAGCACCTCTCTTAGACATTTCCAAGGCATTTCTTTTATGTTGCCTTGACTGCTCATCATTCAGTAGAGATCCATACAAGTTTACAAGATCCATACCTTTGATGGTACCTGAATTTCTCAAGATAGTAGAAAAATAGTTCCATTCTTCAGGCAAGATGTCTAAGAATTTGTTCACCAGAGTTAAGTTGTCCTTTGTGATCCCAACAGCTTTGAGATCATTAATAAGAGCAGTGAACCTGGTGTAGGTTTCTGTGAGTGACTCCTTTGGTTTTGAAAAGAAGAGTTCATACTGTCTAACAAGATTGTTGATCCTGTTATCCAGTGTGATTGTGGGACTATCATAGACGATACACAAAGTATCCCACATCTTCTATTCAGTCTTCATCTTCTCAACCTGTTTGAACACATCATCAGGAAGAGAAATGATCACGTTATTCCTGGCTTTTGCATCAAGAGCAACCAGCCTTTTGTCTTCATTAGACCATTGAGCTTTGGCCTTCTCAAAGGTTCTGATTTCATGGGCAGCTCCTTCAATAGTAGGAGTGATAGTAGTAACATCCAGATTCTCCAACCAGAGAAGTTTTGATGATTGAATTTCGGGGGTTTGGCCATTGAACCATTGTCATAGTAAGAGGAGGAACTTGCAGCACTAATGTCCATGGGAAAGTAGGGAGAATGAGAGATCTAGAGTTGACACACACTCTATCTGCTCCGATACCAGTTGTAGGTCCCAAAAGGTTTCCCTAGAGTATTGTTCTAAGCTGTAGGGGGGGGGGGGTGAATACAGCAAATTAAAACTCAATACTCTTTTCTCAATGTTTGTGTATATTATTAACAAGTGTTAATTACAAAAAAGCCTGAACTGCAGAAAGGTTCAAGCTGAGATGACAGATACAACAGATGTTTAACTAATCTAAGACACACTCACACTAGATACAATGACTACACTCACTTAGATGCACTCACTGATTTTACAAGACACAGATGGACAGCTTGAGTATGAACAGCTTAGACACACGTACTGTTATATTCAAGCAGACTTGCATGCATGAAAAACACACTTTAATGCACGATCTGATTTCACACTCTTGGATATCTCACAATCCTTAGAAGCTTCCTTTTTATACTCTCACTGAGAATCTTAGTGAAGCTTCTTCATTGGACAATGAGAAAGTGGGATGTCTTTCCAAAAAGACAAAACAACTTTTCTACACATTCTGATAAAGCAGACTTGTCTTCATGTGGCAGAATCTTTGTCTTTTTTTTTTCACTGTTGCATATGGCTTTAACCAAAAGAGGAATGTCAACTTTGCATCTTTCTTCTTTTCTTTAGGCTATTTTGATATAAGAAAAGGTCTGTCACCCTTTTCATATATCTATTTGTCTTCATGTAACAGAACTGCGTAGGCAGGCTTTTGCAGTTTCTGTTTTCCACTTTGTCTTCGACTTGTAAATTGATCTTGTAGCCATAAACAATACATGAGGACTTGGAAACATATTCCATAAAGTGTTTAGCCTGTTCACAAAGAACAAGTTCTGTTCACAAGGAATAGAACACTTAGAATCTGTCCAAGCTGCTCAACAGAACAGAGCAGTGTAGACAGTTTATGTCCAGCCTGTTCAGCAGACAAAACAGCTTGGACAATCTGCCTTTGTTGCAACGAATGCAACAGGGTAAACAGCTTTGGCTGATATTGCAAATCACTTTTCAGGTTTCAATAAGGTATAAACAGACCTTAAATTATACCTTCAAGTGCATCAAACATGTTTGATTAAAAATCTCTCCCTAAGATGTAGAGTAGGTTTGACTGAGGCCTTTTTGTGCCTAACAAATTGTTTTAATGTAAAATAATGGTTAAAAATATATACGCACTTATGTTATAAAGTAGAGGAAAGGAATATTTAGTTTACATAAATAAACTTAGTATGAGAACAAAAAATTTAAATGATGTAAATAAATTAATAATCATAATTATTGTTAGCATAAATGCAAAAATAAAAATTATTATGCATAATTAATGTTAGTAGATATAAAAAGGTTAGTAATCCATAATATGTCCTTTGATTTCCATATTAATCATTATGGCAATAATATTTTTGACCTTATTTAATTTGTTTCCTACCTCGTGTGATTTTCTGGATTAAACGTAGAGCGTCGTTGCGCTGATAGCGTGTTATGATATAACTGAATTCTAACATTATATATATTATTACAGAATTTGAAGTAGTAAAAAGATATAGGAAACTTTGTGTGTGTGTTTGTGTGTATTACCGTTTTATATCAACAACTATCATATTTATAGTACAAATAGTAGACAAAAAACACTATTTACAATCACATCTATTATACTATTTACTTCTTACTCTAGCTTTGATTTTAACTTGTTTTAAAATGAAATTACTCATCCACCATATGTATTATCATAACAACTTTATCCACTATTTGACATTAACCAATAATGTTATTTGTCATCATTATTTATTTGATATTTGTTAATTTTATTAGTTAATCTAAATCTAAACTTAAAAAAATTCTTAAATTATATAATCTATCTATATACATCAAATAATATTTAAAAAATAAAAAATCTTAAATTGTATCAATTAAAATTCTATAAATATATAATAAAAATTTTCAATGAATCATTAAAACGAGTAATTTATACCGCACGATGTGGCGGCAAACGGAACAAATACAAATGGGTTTATATTAAAAATTTTAACATACATTGATAAAAGCATATACTACACGTTTAGACTTGACATAAGACAAATAAAATCATTTGATTTTGTAGGCATAATTTCAAAGTATTTATGTTAACTTTTTACAAGAGATTTTATTAAAAAATTACAGATTTATTTGTATAAAATTTAGTAATAAAATAAAAGAATTTTTGTAGCTGTATTAAATCAAATGAATATGCAACATAGATATCTTTCTTACAAGCATACAAGTTAGCAAGAAACAAAACATAAATAAATCATATAGGAAATAAATATTGAGACTTAAATCAAAACATTAAATGAAATTAAAACGAAAAAAATGTCGACATAAAAAAGAAAAAAGGTAAAAATCTAAAAATGTTAAATAAAAATACAGAATAAAACCAAGGAGAACCTACTTTGTGTCGCTGGCCAATCATAATTGGAAGAGCCGGACGGAAAACACTAATCACGCCGACGTTGGTGTTTAATAGTAACGAGTAATTTATACCGCACGATGTGGCGGCAAACAAAACTAATACAAATTAGTTTATATTAAAAATGTTAACATACATTGATAAAAGCATATACTATACGTTTAGACTTGACATAAGACAAATAAAATCATTTGATTTTGTAGGCATAATTTCAAAGTATTTATGTTAACTTTTTATAAGAGATTTAATTAAAAAATTATAGATTTATTTGTATAAAATTTAGTAATAAAATAAAAGAATTTTTGTAACTGTATTAAATCAAATGAATATGCAACATAGAAATCTTTCTTACAAGCAAAAAAAGTTAGCAAGAAACAAAACATAAATAAATAATATAGGAAATAAATATTGAGATTTAAATCAAAACATTAAATGAAATTAAAACGAAAAAAATATCGACATAAAAAAGAAAAAGGTAAAAATCTAAAAATGTTAAATAAAACCAAGGAGAACCTACTTTGGGTCGCTGGCCAATCATGATTGGAAGAGCCGGAAGGAAAACACTATTCACGCCGACGTTGGTGTTTAATGGTAATAGAATAGAATAAATGAGATTATATTCAAAAAATTAGAAAAATAATATTGGATTAATAAGGAACATGCATCATAACACTTTTTGTTTATTAAAATATATTAAAAATAAATACAGATTATACAAACAAGATTAAATTTTTATGAAAATTAAATATAATACAATTTAATAAATCATGTTTCATAACATTTTATTTATTATAGTAAAAAAATGTATAAACACTTTGTTATATGTAAATTAAATTTTTAAATAATATTGATTATATATATATATATATATATATATATATATATATATATATATATATATATATATATATATATATATATATATATAGTTAGGTACAAAATTATAGATGTGAAAAACATTATTATGAAAGTGCAAGGGTTGATCTTGTACATAGGTCATAGTTTAGATATTAGTATAAAACGAGGTAATGTGCCCGCGCGTTGCAGCGGCAAAGAAGTGGATCCTATATAGGTAGCGAGATTAGGATATCAATCAAAGTTTATTGATATATATATATATATATATATATATATATATATATATATATATATATATATATATATATATATATATATATATATTTGTTGCAGATAGGAACGTATGTCAATCCACATATAAAATTATATGAAGACCTTTATTTTACTATAATTTGTTGAACAGTCAGATGTATAATATAATCTCAACTTCTAATTTTACAACTTTTGCATCAACCACACCACTTGCCGTCAATAAGCTAAACAAATGACTCAAGAAGCGTAGAATGCAACAGTGGGTTCAATTTGAGTATAAGAAAAGAATATAAGGCCCTTTCCGTGTAATCCCGGAATTGCAGCATGTGCGGCAAATATATATCACCAAACATATTGTGATCCCCCCTTTGCAGGCAACTACTATACAAACTAACAATCACTTGGGCTATTTATCGCAGCAGTCGCATTAGCGTTTCACGGAATAAAATAAACAACTTGCAGTTAACGCACACTTTGCGGTTTTCCAACTCCCCTGTCCAACCCCAATATAAAACTCTGTCCTTCAACAGTTGCATTCATTCTGTAACGGTTGTACGTGTACTTAAACCCAATCACAACATGTAACGAAACAAACACAAAATGTTATGAAGCTAGTTTCAACACATTTCATGTACTTCTCACCAACAAATATATGGATTCATTATTGTATATATATACATTAGTTTTTCATATGTGCCAAATCAAAATAGACATTCCTATTAATATGAAGAATAATTGACTGGATGGATATGGAAAGACAAAAATGCAGATCTCTAGAACCATTATACAATACCTTATCCATCTGAATATGCCAACTTATTGAACTTTCAACAAACATATACAATGAATCATGCACAAAACAATGCTATTATACATTTGTATAACTTAGCAGGGTGCACAATTTAAAAAAAAATATACCCAACCAAAAACATTCAATCCTGTTTAGTGTCGTGCAGTCATTTATTGTATATTTTCTGCATAGATGAACTGGTAGATCACACTTGCAGATTTGTATCTAAAACTTGATTTAGTGGAGCAAAACTACTTGTATGTTATCGGAAGGTCTAAATTATGTCCCCGAACGTCCATTGCTTAATTTAATACATTAACCACAGTGGAAATTCAACATCAACAACATTAAACATTCTTAACTGACACCAATTTATAATTTTGCTTCTTTTGTTTTAAAAACATCTTTTGCACTTAATAAGCTAAATACCCAACTACAAATGTGTTGCATGCACTAATTTCATACGTTGAATCTACAGTTACATGATCACATGGCATCTACTACAAATCTTTACATTACAATATCTCCCCAGAATTTGCTCAGCAAATATATAAAATGCAAACCTGGTAAAATTGACTTTCCTATTGTTAATTTCAAATGTAAATTAGTAGCAGGTGAATGACTTACAAATATTGAGTACAATAATTCCCCTTCAATAACTTAAATATTTTAAATAAAGTGCAACCATTTATTGCACATTTTGCAGATTTACACAATTGCATACCGCAGATGCATACTAAGATTTTACTTTACATTTGCCGGACAGTTGTGTCGTACTTAAATTTTTACTATAACATTGTTGTTACCACAACATACTTCATAAAATGGTTAAGTGTTTGTGTGTTTGTGCTCATAAGAGACTCCGAGACTTAGCTCAAAGCCAAGTCTCGGACTGACAGCAAGAATGAAAAGACAGCAACAACAATGAAATAGACTAAGGGTAGATGTGTGCTGCATATGGACTCCGATACTATAGAGTCCCGGAGTGATGTAGTGTATTATGGAGTGCGTGAAAGATTCATAGCAGCAGCCTTAGCATTAATATATAAATCAGTATGTTGTGTGAGCCAAGACTTGATCAACAGCCTTTAATTGAATTAAAGACAGAAAGACCAGCAACCCTTCATCAGCAAAACAAAAAGATTAATTAAATGTTGTGCAGTGTGTGTTTGTATGAAAGACTCTAAGACTTCTCAACGTTTTAAGCCAGTGACGGTCACAATAGAAACAATCTTTTAACCTACTTCGTTGTGCCTTTTATCCAAACTCAAATCATTGTCCTAAATCCATTTGTACCTATAAAAATGCAAATCGTACGACGAAAAGCAATGTGGTGAAGTAAAAAATATTAGAAGCACCAGAATGAGAAATCACATTCATGTAGTCACCACTTATTTACAGCATAAATAAGGATACATATATTAAAGAAGCAGGAAATATAACCAATAAGTGTCCGTATGTCATGTCCGGTCCCAAAGTTGAAAACAACACCAAGAACTTTTTCATTTTGATAGAAAACTAAGGCTCTAGACAGAACACAATGAATGGCCGGAATTACGACCTCCGTGTAAACATGTTGATGTGAGCATGTCATCTTTAATTTTAGTTGGAGAGGAAAATTTTGAAGCCAAAGTTACTAGGCTTGACCATGTAGCCAATATAAGCAAGCTTTCAAAAAGTCTTGTTGCTCACCACTTTTTGATCAAGCTTGATGCTTACTGCTACTACAGGCTTGTTAATTAAATCACCAACCAACCCACCTTCAAATTTTTTTTTGTTGAATCAGATTCTTGATTTCAAATCTTTATCATTGTTTTCAACATAATTCAATGCTAACACATCTTAATTTAAACTGTCTATTAGGCAACACAAATTCATCTCACAAACTTCACTTTAGCACAAATCCAGATCATGGTGATGACAGAAAGCAATGATTTGTAAGAAGTTCAAACCATTTTCAATAAATGCATCACACAACAATACCAGTGCATCGTAATTTTCATTATAAACTAAAATATCATTCATGGCATTGACGGGAAAGCATTGATACGTAAAGAGTCAAAACCATTTTTATTTCTAATAAATACATGACATTGATGACACAACAATACCAACTTTGTACCAGCTCATGACAACTTTCATTAGAACTTCAAAGACCATTCTTTGAAATCATCTCCAATTAATTAAAGCATCACACAACAATATCAGTTACTACCACACTTGCAAATGTGGACTGAATTTGCATTTTATGAAAGAGACGATTTCAATTAACAATTAGGAGAGCATAAAATGAAAAAAAAATACCTGGAGCAAATCGGATTACAAGAGCTGGAATAAATCGATGGAGATGTAGAGATTGCAGTGGAGGAGATTGATGCGGTTGTGGATATGCGATGGACCAGAGGAAAAAACGAAACCCTAAAAAAGTAAGATGAACTGTAAGTTGAACCCATTTATAAGAATGAGGTAGATGATTTCAATTAGCAATTAGGAAAGCATAAAACAAAGAATAAAAATACCTGCATCGAATCAGAAAACCATGACAGTACAAATCTATAGATTGCTATACATAAATTAGAGCAATCTGCAGCCCTAGTTCCGACTTTTTTCCTGCATAAATTAGAGCGACCTGCAGCAAATCGTGGAGATGTCAATCAACAGTGACAGAACAAATAGATGATGTAGAAATGGCAGTGGAGGAGTTCCATCATACTTTACCCCTTCCCCACGATCGGCGAGAACCCGCAGTGGGAACTCTTCAAGAACTTTAACATCTTCTTCAGAAATGAGACCAGATGAGTTTGGAGGCACGTTTAGTAGCAAAAGACAGTTTCTCCCTACCGAATTGTAGTACAACTCAAGCAGATCTGTTGCGGATTTAGGAAGCTCAGATGCATGCCAAAACCAGCCAGGCCTGATCGAAACATCGCATTCCGCATGTACCGGGTCGTGTCCTCTCGGATCTCCCCCTTGTTCGTATATGTTGGTATAAATCCATTAAAAACAGTCTAATTTCAGCAGGCCAAGACTATTGCATCAGTTTTTTTTATATTACCTATACAGTAGCAAAAACTTAAAACCAAATGAAGCTACAATACAGAAGGTTCATCCATTGAAAACCCCAACAGACACCACATAAAGCTAATTGCCATAAAGCATAACAAATTATAAATCAAACACTTAATTGCATAGGTCAAGTAGTAAACTTATTTTATACTATAAAACATATATATTATCCTTTAAAAGAAAAGATGCTTACTTCTGCAACCGAAGCTTTTTAAGAATTAATGTTGCTCAACAACAATGCAAGCCACCATAGTGAGATTTCCCCATAGGAAGATTCTGTATACACCCACATCACAAGGATACTTATAAATCTGGCACATTCTCAATAAAATTATGTGTTTGATGTACGAGCATACTGCTAGGAGAATTTATGCATATTCTCAATAAACTTATGTGACTGAGCTGCAATAGAAAAAGACAACTTAACAAACAACAATGATAATTGATAAAAAGATACTCCAACAACAATTATTGGTTAGCTCTTAAAGATGCAACCTACATAGTTCATAGAAATACTCAAAAACCTACTTACTATGCAATAATTTCTAGGCCACTCGGAGAAACTATTTCACTATAATTATACCCTACAAAGTTTTCAAGCAAAACAATAAAAGCTTCACAAAATGAACCACATGATTGAGCAAATTGGTATTTTGTAACAATCAATTACACTTAAAAAGGTAAATATTTTGGGTTTCTAATGCTATACAAACTAAATTGAAAGAATTTTCATTAGGACAACTACGTTTAACAGGTATCTCCTTGTAAGCAAACTAACCAACAGTAAATTCTGGATATGGAGCCTCACTTGAGTTAAAAATAATTGGTATGTACTGATCATTGATGATGAAGGTTATCTCAAAAATTTCTGTCTGAATTATTTTCCTTGAAAAAAGACTGCATTTTTTACTTTTTGAACTGTATTTCATATCAAAATTATTAAATCGCCTATGATAAAAGCCTAAAAATAACATCGACATCAATTGAATTATAAAGATCTAACAATCGAACTTATAAATATTACTTAAACAACTTAATTTATAATAATTTTAATGCAAAGCAAAATCAAATAGACACACGACTTTCACGAATCTGTCTGTCTTTGAAAAGGCATTATATATATGTAATATTCAAACATAGCATCATTGTATAAAGAAAACCATAAAAAAGAAACAATGCTAACCTTGAAGCGAACAAACTATTTATAGATCCCAATAGAATTATAGAAATGTAAAAATCATGAATTGAAGTCTAATAGCTTAGTTTTCTAGCACTTGACAAAACTGGTTCTAAATCTCTAATTTCATTCTGAATCAGAATAACCAGATTTTGGGAAGCATGTAAAGAACTTCTACAACAGAGGGTTTTTGATGGGTCTGATTGAAATATTAAAGTCAAGTACAACCCAAGAAAGCTCCATCCACACCAGCGAGTGTCAATATTCAAATCAGACTCTAAAAAAAGGATCAAAGAGAACAGACCATCCATATATTTTGACAAGTGTGAACAACATATGAAATCAGTGATTGGTACACCCACCCCGAAGACACAAAACCAAAAAAAAAAAAAAATTTCTCTTCTCACAATAAAATAAACTAAAATAATGGCTCTTATTGCACCCTCATCAAACCTGCCTTGACGTAAATAGAAGTTTCATGTACAATCATGATGTACAATGACCAACCATCCCAGGTCTCTGGAAAAGATATTAAATGATGTGTAGGAAGCAGGTTAGACCTACCTTTGACCGGTGGACTTTATTAGCAAGCACCAAAGGCAACCTTGAAGATGAGATCTGCAATGTCACGTGTACCGTAATAAACTAAGATAGTACTCAAACTACATGTAGATTTCTAATCACAACGAACAGAGGTCGATGTTTTGAAGATGGAGAGACCACGTATTCTTGAACCTCGTTGATTTCAGGAGATGAAAAGCAATCGATGACCGAAATTAAGGAAGGACAGCGAACGATTTGAAAATAGGAAAGTGGTTCGAAATCGGAATGGAGTGCATGAAATCGGTGGACCTGCAGATGATGTTGGCTTCTTTGTGGTTGGGTTTGCATCAGAGCGAAAATGATAGAAAGCAGCATTTGAGGCTGTGATAATTAGGTTAAGAAGATGGGATTGCAACTGTTCTTCTGAACAGGGGCTTGGGAACATTTTATGAGCAGATACATTTGCCTGGCAAATGTTAGTATTAGAATGACAAATCCATAGGAAACTTGTAAGAGAACTCTCATAATGTGTGTGTGTGTTTTATAAGGTGTAATTGAAAGTATTAATTCAGTCAGAGCAAGATTTGTTTCTCATATTGTTTATTCACATATATCACGAATTCACAGTTGTATCAGAGCTTTAGGGGTGAATCAAATGAAGAAATCTTGCTAGAAATAAAGAAAGTTCAACCGAAAAAGTCAACCGAGAAGAGCTGTGATTTCTGTAATTTTTTAAAAATTCATACGACATACGATCGAGCTGAATTTTGGATATATTTTGAAGAACAACAAAATGAAGATCCAGTAAAAATTTCAAATCTTAATTCGACACGATCAGTGAGTAATCGGATTTTTAGTTTCTGGAATTTCGTTTTTTACGTTCTTGAGTTCGATTTTTTGAATTTTTGATTGGATTGTAATTATGACCTGAATTTTTTAGCGAGTTTTAATTTTATAATAGTAAAAATTTTCTGAAAATTTCAACGTCTAATTCCGAACCGTTTGAGAGAAATCGATCGTTAAAGTCTCTAAATTGTTTTTTTCGTAAAGAGAGCTATCATGTTGAAAAATTCGTAGAAAACTCTATGTTTTTCCAATTGATCTAAGTTTTGGATATGTTGTGTGTATCATATAAATATTTATTTTCCTAAAATTTAATATTCTAATTCGAAAAAGTGAATAAGAAATCATCGATTTACAGGTCTGATCCGAAAGTGTTCGTGTTCTTGAGGAATTTCTTTGATTGGGGACACTTTAATATGTTTCTGGTAAAAGTTGTTTCATTAAAAGTGAAATTGAGGTGTAGGCGAGCATCAAGAAGTTAATTTTGTGTAAATTCATTGTGTTTTTCTAAAAAAATCTTCGAATTTGACTTCAATTCTGAAATAAACGGTTACAATCTCGCATATAGAATTCGAGATTCAGTCTTCATACTTCGAATTTGTCTTGAGGAAGCTTTTGAAATTCGGTCCTTAAAATTCGAGATTCAGTCTTCATACTTCGAGAGTCAGTTGTTATAAATCGAGATTCATTCTTCATACTTCGAGATTCAACCTTCGTAGTTCGAGATTCAACATTCAAACTTCGAAATTTAGCCTTCAAACTTAGAGATTCAAGCTTCAATATTCGAAATTCAGTCTTAAGCCTTTGAGATTCAGCCTTAAGCCTTGGAGATTCAGCCTTAAGCCTTTGAGATTCAGTCTTAAGCGTTCAAGATTCAAGGCATTATATTCGAAATTCAAGGCATATACTTCGAGATTCAAGGCATATCATTCGAGATTTAGGGCTAGATCATTCAAAATTCAGTCTATGACCTTTGCTGCTTCAAGATGCCATAACTTTTAACTGGAATATCGTTACAGGGCCTATATATGTCAAGTTGAAGCTTGAACTGAGATCTATAGATTCAAGAAAGCCAAAATGGGTAATTTTCGAGGCCTAATTCGACTCCAGAAAGAAGTTACAATCATTTTTCTGAAAAGAACCTGAAAAATCAACGTCTAAAAGTCACTACGAAGCCGATTTTCACCAAGTCATCAACCCCGGATACATCTTTCAAAGATTCAAAAGTGGATATCTATCCTCAAACAACCTTCAGATCATTAAATCTTGGTCTAATCACAACTTTGGATACTTCGCTCATCATATAAGAACTTGCTGATATTTTCTGAGCTTATTTGATTTACATTCAATTTCCACAAATCTAATTAGATGGAATATAACACTGATTTTTGTGACATAGATATTGAAAAGATGAAGATGGAATTTCTCAAACTCCAAAAGGCTTTTAAAAAGAAGTTTGGAAGACAATTAACATCAAAGCAACACATATCTGTAACATCCCTACTTTTCAATTATTTGTAATTTACAATTTTAAGGAATCAATTATTGTATTAATGGATGATTATCTCAATTTAAGCAAATTTTGATCATAAAATCGGTTTAAATAAGAAAATACGAAGTTGAGGGGTATAATGTGCAAAAGTGACAATCTAGCAAATAAAAAGGGAATTAATACTCATTATTTCATAACTCACTCTCTCTCTCTACTCTCTCGATTCTCTCTCTTCTCTCTCTCTAAAGAAACCGTTGAAAACCAAAATCATAAAAAGCATTAAATTTGAAGGTTGAAAAGTTGGATTCAAGTGGCAATAAAGGAACTATAACTACTACAAGTTTCAAATCAAGGTAATACTATCTCAAATTTACGATTTTTGGAGCTTATGGGTTTGGTTTTCGCAAGAACCGAATCATAGATTCTAGTTATGGATGTTGTTGCATGTTGGAGATTATTGTTGCTATGTTTAAATCGAGTTGTAAGGATACCAAATTTCAGATTCAGATTCGAAGTCTAAGTATGATTTTTAAAATATGTGTGTGTTTTAGTAGGTGTTCTTCGACAAAATGAAGAACATGGGACTAATTTGGTATATTTAGGTTGTAGTTTAAAGTATAAAGTGTTAAAATAGTGCTACTAAGCTCACATTTGCAATATTAGACTCAAAACATGCAAAAAATGGTCAAAAATGGAAATCTGGAAAATGTTGGAAATTATCCAAGTATGAACTCGGATTTGGATGAACCGAATTCGGACCATCCGAATTTGGGTACTGTTCATCCATGTTCGGACCAATACTAAATTCGGACGCCTACCTAATTCGGACCACACCCCATTTCGGACCCTGCCAATTCGGACTTTAACCCAATTCGGACCATCCGAATTCGGATGTGGTCCGAATTCAGTTCAAAATTCATTTAATTTTCAGTATTTAAGTTTTAAGCAATTACTGACATTAAATCACTATTACACTTACTTGACAGATCATTGTGGTGATTTCTAACACACATTGATTCAGAGACACGATACACTGTACAACCCACTGTGAGTAATAGATTATCATTCTAACGTTTATTGTCTTTGCATTCACGTTTTACATATTCAATGGCATGTTCACATTGTTCATATATATCAATTGGCACTCATGAATGATTTGTTGTTATGATGCACACTCGTACTTGACATGTAACACACATGTAGCCAGCGTTCATTTGAAAGTGCATCTATTTACATCATGCTTGCATCGCATGATCATTACTTCACAATCTGATGCGACCTGGACTGGGGCTGACAGCAGGCCACTGTCGGGGACTGATCATCCCACTCGTTATCCTGGTCAGGATCGGCACATCCCCGATCAGCATTTGAACTGCCAACCCCATGCTTGCACTACATGGTTTTACACATACTATGGGCTTTCACTGCCAGATTTCACATTATGCTTGTAAAGAAATATTTGTTGAATGTATAATCTGTTATCTCACTAAGCAAATTAGCTTAATGTTGACTCATAATGTTTTCAGGAAAAGGCAAAGGTGTAGCTGGACCTTCTTCTTAGGCAATCCATTTCATATCTCGGTATCCTAGAAGTTACTTTGGTACATGGACGATATAGCTTTGGAGCTGGGATTTGATACTTTAAAACAATTTGTGATGTTGTAATAGTTAGACTTAATCACTGTAGACATGTACTTTTATTGCTTTAGTGTGGAACTGCTTAAAACTGATTTAAGTATTCAAATTTAATTATTATGTTATTCATTGGGTTGTGTGTTGATCCTGGTGATTCTAATTATACTATCAAAATATGAGGACGTCACAGTTTGGTATCAAAGCATCAGTTTGAGGTTTCAAGTGTCCGCGAGGACTTGGACTCAAACTTAGGTTATGATATTAGAATGGACTCCTAGGAAATGATCCGAACTAAGATAGGATACACATGCACACGGGGACAAATAAAGGGTAACTGTACACTTAGGACTTACAAATAAATGTTCTAAATATAAGTTGTTATATTTCAGAACATGTCAGGAGACGATATGACTCCTCAACAGATGTTCCAGATGATGCAAGCTCTCATGGAACAGAATAATGAGCTACAATCCAAAAGAATGGTTGAGCAGGCTCAGTCATTTGCAGACCAATTAAGGGCCAGAGATGAGGCCGAAGCCAAGAGAAAGACTGATAAAAGAAAGAACAAGGAGCAACAATAAGATGATCAAGAGGAAAGACAAGGAGACACTTGGTCTTCTAATAAGTCAATGGGTTATAGGTTTAAGGACTTCAAAAGTAACGGGGCGGTTACTTTTGATGGAACTGGAGATGCTGTCACAACACTGGAGTGGATCACCACCACGGAGAGAACTTTCAGAATCAGCGACTGTGCTGACAAGGACATGGTCCGGTTTGCAACTGCAATGTTTGCAAGAGATGCAGTCATGTGGTGGGATGCCATTGACAAATGTGTTGACGATGGAGGTAGTGTCACACATGTCGTATAACGAGTTCAAGGAAGTATTCTCTCAGCAATACTGTCCTACCGATGAGAAGCACCGTCTAGAGGCGAAGTTTCTGAACCTAACCCAAGGAACAAAGACGGTTACACAATATGTCGTCAAGTTCACTCGTTTAAGCTTGTTCGCACCTCATTAAGTCGACACGGAAGAAAGAAAGATAGCTCGGTTTGAGGCCGGATTAGACTAGGAGATTTGCCGAACCATGAGTAGGGTTCGGTCTACAACGTTTGCTGGTTTACTAGAGGCTGCTCGAAATGTGGAGCAGATTGTGTTGTTATCAGGATATGTCATCGGTTCAACCGCCGCAGCACCGACTCAACCATCGCCGCCAAAAAGGCATCGGGAGTCTGGATCATCCCGATTCTATCCTCAATCCAATCAACCATCTTCATCACCCAAGAAGGGAAAGGCCTTTTCGGTCAGTTCAGAAATGAGAGATCGCTGGCGATGCAGAAAAGCGCACTCTGAGGAGTGCAAGACTCAAGATATGCAGAAGGGCCATCACTGGGAGCATTGTCCTCGAAAAGACGATGCATGCTACAACTGCCACAGACTTGGCCATTTTGCAAGGGACTGCCCGAAACCTCCACGAGATCAAAGTGTTCAACAATCAACGACAAGATCTTCTGCAGCTTCCACTGCTCGCAGGGATCAATCTCAAAGGGCTCCAACAATGGCATTCAAAATCACAGCTGAAGAAGCATAGGATGACCCGGAGGTGGTCACTGGTACGTTCTTTGTTAACTCAATTCCCGCACGCATCTTGTTTGATTCCGGAGCCAACCGTTCGTTTGTCTCCACATCATTTGCTCGTCAATTCAATATGCCTACTTCAAAACTACAATTCGTACTTGACATAGAGACTGCTAGCAACATGTTAGTTAAAGCAGACAAAGTATATAGGAATTGCACATTACTTGTAGAGGATTTAGTGTTCAACATAGACTTAATTCTCATGGAGTTCGGGGAATTCGATGTTATAGTAGGTATGGACTGGGTGGTTCACAATGAGGCCCAAATTGTTTGCAAGAAAAAGATGATTAAGATCACCACTCCTGAGGGCCAAGACATTTGCATAAATGGTGACAGACACAAAGGCGACTTGTGCCTTATTTCAATTGCAAAAGCCCGAAAGCACGTTGCTAAGGGTTGTTCAGCTTACTTAGCCTACGCTGTCGATGCAAAGGCTGAAGTTCAATCACCTTCCACTGTTCCTGTTGTTTCTGAGTTTCCAGATGTCTTTCCAGAAGATATCTCGGGATTGCCAACTGATCGTCATTTGGAATTCCGCATTGATCTCATTCCTGGAGCTGCTCTAATAGCAAAGGCTCCGTACCATTTAGCTCCTGCAGAAATGCAGGAAATGATGAAGCAGTTACAGGAGCTGCTTGACAAAGGCTTTATCCGCCCAAGTTCATCTCCTTGGGGCGCTCCTGTTCTCTTTGTCAAGAACAAGGATGGCACATTACGTATGTGCATCGACTACAGAGAACTCAATAAAGTCACAATTAAGAACAAGTACCTGTTGCCCCGGATTAATGATCTCTTCGACCAGTTACAAGGCGCAAGCTACCTCTCGAAGATTGATCTTCGTTCAGGTTATCATCAGCTTAAAGTGCATTCAGACGACATTCCTAAAACGGCTTTCAGAACTCGTTACGGACACTATGAGTTTCTAGTAATGCCGTTTGGTTCACGAATGCGTCGGCTGCTTTCATGGATCTCATGAATAGAGTCTGCCGGCCAATGCTTGACAAATCTATCATCGTGTTCATTGATGACATTCTCATCTATTCAAAGACCAAAGAGGATCATGCTACACATCTGAGAGAATTGCTAACGTTGCTGCGCCAAGAGCGACTTTATGCCAAATTCTCGAAATGTGAATTCTGGTTGAGGAAGATCCAATTCTTGGGGCACGTGATATCTAGAGCTAGGATTGCTGTTGATCCTGTAAAGATCGAGGCTATCCAGAACTGGGAATCACCTCGCAACGCCTCTGAGATTCGCAGTTTTCTGGGATTGGCTGGTTACTACCGCCGATTCATTAAGGACTTCTCTAAAATCGTCGTTCCTCTCACCAAGCTTACTCGCAAGAATGCAACCTTCTTTTGGAAAGAAGAACAACAAACGGCTTTTGACAAATTCAAGAAGCTATTAAGTGAAGCACCAGTTTTAGCCCTGCCTGAAGGGAACAAGGACTTTGTTGTCTACACCGATGCATCAGGCATGGGTTTGGGAGCTGTACTGATGCAAAGAGGAAATGTCATAGCATATGCTTCTAGACAGCTCAAACCGCATGAGAAAGATTACTCCACTCACGACTTGGAGCTGACTGATGTGACATTCGCTCTCAAGTTATGGAGGCACTACTTGTATGGAACCAAGTGTCAGCTCTACACCGATCATAAAAGTTTAAAGTATATATTCAGTCAGAAGGACTTGAATATGAGGCAGAGAAGGTCAATGGAGCTGATCAAAGACTACGATTGTGAAATTCTCTACCATCCAGGGAAAGCCAACGTAGTGGATGATGCCCTAAGCAGAAAAGCATATTGCAAGGCATACTGTTATGCCTTGACTTCTACAATCCTGACGTCCACTATTATTGATGATGTAAGAGCTGCTCAACTACAGGCTCTAGAAGAGGAAAATGTTAAAAACGAGGATGTTAGAATTCAACTGCCATTAATGCAAGACGATGGAACTGGACTCAAAGGTATTTACGGCAGAATATGGGTTCCTATGTTCGGGAACATGAGAGAAGTAATTCTTGAAGAAGCTCACCAATTCAAGTTCTCAATTTATCCTGGCAGCACAAAAATGTACAACGACCTGAAAGCTGATTTCTGGTGGCTGGGACTGAAAAGAGACGTTGGTCAATTTGTGAAGAAGTCCAGAACTTGCATACTAGTCAAAGCAGAACACCAGCAACCCTATGGTAGTATGCAACCTCTTCCTATCCCGGAATGGAAGTGGGATGTACCATCCTAAGATTTAAATTATTATATTTGAAGTTTATTAGTTTAAATTTGTAATTTAAGTTGAGTTGAAATTTGGATTGAATTTGGATATTTGAAAGTTGGTTGTTATTTTAAGAAATTTGAGAATTTCAACTTTTAGTTATTAAGTATGATGAATTATAAATGTTGGTGATGAAATTTTAAGGATAATAAAATAAAGATAGAATTCTTTATATTATAAAAATCAGTATTTAATGGAACCGGATAAGTAGAGTGGTTAAATGTGCCAAAAGTTGAAAGATGTGAATAAAAGGAAATTAAAGACTAAATTGTCTTTCATTTCAACAAAATCACTTCTCTCTCTAACTCAACTCTCTGTCTCTCGGCTCTCTCTCTCTCTCTCTCTCTCTCTCTAAACATTCAAAGGTCATAAAAAGTTGGAAGTTGAAGCTGGAAATCTGGATTTAGATTGCTAGGAAGGAACTAAAACATCTACAAGCAACGATTTAAGGTAAATATTACTTAAACTCTTCGAATTTAAGAGTTTTGGGTCGGTTTTGATAAAAACCGAATTATAGAATTAGAGTTTCAAATGTTAATGCATGTTAGATGTTGTTGTTGATTCTTTCAAATCGGATATCAGGGAAGCTATATATCAAATTTCAGCTTCTAATTCCGTCTATAAGTATGAATTTGAGGATTTAGTGTGTGTTTAAGTGTGTGTGTTCGATGGGTGTACAAAAAGGGTCAAAAAGGGGTTCGGTTTGATATGTAAAAGTGTTAATCTTAGTGTTAAAAGGGTTGAAACTAAATGTATGAAAGTTGGCATAAATTATTTCGAACACTGAATAAGTTTAAAAAGGACTAAAATAAATCTGGAAAATATATAAACTACACAAACAAGAACACAGATGGTCCGAATTCGGATCCGAGATGAACTTGGATCTGGTCCGAATTCGGATGAGGTCCGAACCTCAGATATTCAAAACAGAAAATAATTTCTAAGTGTTGAAATCCGGTCGAGGTTCGAATTCGGTTGGGGACCGAATTCAGATAAGGTCCGAACTTAACATGGGTCCGAACTTAACATGGGTCCGAACTTGACATGGGGTCCGAACTTGACTATGGTCCGAATTCGGACATGGGATCCGAATTTCGCGTCAAAGGTTGCAAAACTTATAAAGTTAAGTTTTATGAAATTAAACAAGTTATTGACACAATGTTTTGTTACAACTGACATAACAGGTCCCTTGTGGTGTTGTTTAACCCACGGTGGGGTACTTTGTGGATCCGGTTGAAAGCCCGAGGAGAAATAATATTGATTAAAGTTTAATAACGCACCCACGGTGAGTACATATGATTTCGCATGTTTATATCTACTTTATGTTAGCTATTTCCTGCTGAGACATGTTGCTTCATTATCGTTTGGAATTCTACTAACTTGCGTAGATTTAGATGCACATTCATACTTGTTGCATGTCCGTTCTTTTGTTGTGCATCTATCGATGGACCGGCGGGTCGCATCTGTTACTCCGATGTTACTGCGCTATATGACCCGGAGCTGATCCCTCCGAGGTTTTGGTAGGCAGTAAGTCATCCCCGATGTTATGTCTGTCTCAGATGGTTGGTTTAATACCGAGCCTTGGGCTCGAAGGAGCTGCGGCTCTTGCTCCGTACTTGGTGTACGAAGAGAGTATACGACGTTCGTCGTCGGTGTTACTCTTGGGGCTTCATAAAGATTTATAAAATGCATAAATCTGTGTATGCACTAAGGATTCGCTTAACCCTCGGTTGTTAAATTTTTACAGGGAAAGGGAAATCTGCTGTCGGACCTTCTAGTTAGGTCGTTTGTGAAGTTTTGGAAGATTTGATACTACTCAATCGGTAATTGTGCTATGGGACCAATGTTGTAATATGTTTGGGATGATTGTAATAAAGTTTGAGTATGTAGATTTAGACTTGAAACCTTATAGGACCGTAGGGTGTTTGAAACAGTTGTAATTTTTATTATGAACTTTTATGCTTCCGCACTTTAATTTAAGTATTCAGATCATTATGTAATTTATATTTGGTGATTAATCCTAGGTGTATTGTAATGGTGGTTATTGTGGCAAGGGTGTCACAATCGAGATGGTATGAGAGCAGTAGTTTGAGATTCAAGTGTCCGTGAGGTCTTGGTCTCAAACATTAAGTGATGATATGTAGTGATTTTAAGTAATGATCTGAACTAAGATAGGTTACGATCTAGTAATTATAGGAGATCGACTTTCATACAGGACAATGGGTGGTGTCTTTAAGTAAATGACATGTTACTAAAAAAGTTATATGTTTTATATTTCTGAACATGTCTGGAGGAGGAATGACACCCGAAGAAACAAGGGAAATGATGCTAGCCTTGATGGCTGAGCAAAATCAGATGATTCAAGATCAATTTCGGCCTCGAGATGAGGCCGAAGCTAAGAGAAGGGAAGAAAAGAGAAAGAATAAGGAAAAAGAGGGAGGCAACAATGATGAACAAGATGACAACACTAGGTCATCTAATAAATCCAAAGGTTGTCGATCAAGGACTTTAAGGGAAATGGTGCTGTAGAATTTAATGGACTGGGTGATGTTGTTGCCGCACTAGAATGGATAATAGCAACCGAACGAACATTCTGAATCAGCGATTGTGCTGAGAAGGACATGGTTCGGTATGCTACTGCTATGTTCACCAAAGACGCGATTATGTGGTGGAATTCCATGGTTAACGCATTAACCTTGGAAAAAGTATCTGTTATGACTTGGGCTGAGTTCACTGACCTATTCACTCAGCAGTACTGTCCGGTTGATGAGCGCCGAAGACTTGAGGCAAAGTTCATGACATTGATGCAGGGGACTAAGACTGTGTCCCAGTATGCTGTGGAATTCACAAGGCTGAGTCTGTTTGCGCCTCATCAAGTTGATACTGAAGAGAGGAAAGTGACCAGATTTGAGGCTGGTTTGGATATTGAGATTTGGAGAGTTATGAGCAACGTGCGCTACACTACGTTTGCTGGCTTACTTGAGGCTGCCAGAAATGTAGAACAAATTCTGATCATGTCGGGTTACTCAATTGGGTCTGTCGCTGCTACTAACCAACACAACTGTCCCCGCCGAAACGCCAGCATGAGGGAGGATACTCGGGATCTTCTCGCTCGTCACAGTATTCGCCTCATCAATCTTATCTTCGATCATCTGGGTCTTCTGGTCGTGCTCGTGCCTACTCCATCAACACCGAGCAGCAATATTGTAATAAGTGTCATCTGGAACACTTCGGCAAGTTCACTAATGGACGCGCTTGCTTTTGCTGTGGAGAGTTGGGCCATTTTCAGAGTGAGTGTCCACGAAGAGCCGATGCTTGCCATAAGTGTGGGGTATGGGGGCATTATAGTAGAAACTGTAGAAAGAACGCTCCAGCAGCTGCTGCTTCATCTTCAACCCGATCTTCTGGGGGATCTAGTGGTGGTTCAGTCAACCGCCGGAACCAGCCACAAAGGGCACCGGCTCGTGCATTATAACTGCGGAGGAGGCTAGGGAAAACCCAGAAGTGGTTACGGGTACGTTTATAGTTAACTCTTTACCTGCACGAGTGCTGTTTGATTCTGGTGCCAACCGTTCATTTGTATCTACCATGTTTGCGCAACGACTGTCGATGCCTCTGTCTAAGTTATCTGTTGTACTTGATATTGAAAATGCTAGTAACACTCTAGTTAAAGTAGATCATGTATACCGAAACTGCACTTTAGTGATTGAAGATGTAGTCTTCAATTTGGACTTGATCCCGATAGTATTCAGTGAGTTTGATGTGATAGTCGGAATGGATTGGTTGATAGAGAATGAAGCCCACATAGTTTGTAAGAAATGAATGATCAAGATAACTACTCTGGAGGGGCGTGAGATCTGTATATATATGGGGATAGGAGAATAGGAGATCTGTGCTTATTGACCATTGCAAAAGCTCGAAAGCTTGTTGCAAAGGGGTGTAACGCCTACCTGGCATATGCTATTGATGCCAAGGCTGAGAATAACACTGTGGCCGATGTGCCTGTTGTATCCGGATGTGTTTCCGGAAGACTTGTCTGGCGTGCCGCCTGAGAGACAAGTGGAATTTCGAATTGATTTGATCCCTGGAGCTGCACCGGTAGCTCGTTCTCCGTATCGCCTTGCTCCTACAGAGATGCAAGAAATGATGAAACAACTCCAGGAGTTGTTGGATAAGGGTTTCATTCGACCGAGTTCATCTCCGTGGGGAGCTCCGGTATTGTTTGTTAAGAAGAAGGATGGCACGATGAGGATGTGCATTGATTACTGGGAGCAGAACAAGCTAACTATTAATAACAAGTATCCGTTGCCGAGGATAGATGATTTGTTTGATCAGCTACATGGGGCAAATGTGTTTTCTAAGATCGACTTGAGGTCGGGATACCATCAGCTGAAAGTTCGAGAGGAAGATGTGCCTAAGACAGCTTTCAGGACACGTTATGGACATTATGAATTTTTGGTTATGCCTTTCGGGTTAACCAATGCCCCATCTGTTTTCATGGATCCAATGAACAGGGTATGTAGACCGATGTTAGATAAATCGGTAATAGTGTTTATTGATGACATCCTAGTGTATTCCAAGACTGAGGCCGAGCATGTTGTTCATCTAACATAGTTATTGGAATTGTTAAGAAAAGAGAAGTTGTATGCCAAATTCTCAAAGTGTGAGATTTGGCTGCAACAAATTCGGTTTCTTGGACATGTTATTTCGGGAGCTGGGATTTCAGTAGATCCAGCTAAAGTTGAAGCCATAAGAAACTGGGAACCGTCTCGTTCAGCTACAGAAGTTAGAAGTTTTCTTGGGTTGGCGGGCTACTATAGGAGATTTATAAAGGACTTCTCGAAGATTGCAGTTCCTTTGACTGCATTAACAAACAAGAATGCACCGTTTGTTTGGGAAACTGTGCACCAAGAGGCATTTGATATCTTGAAAAAGACGTTAAGTGAAGCACCGATACTTGCTCTACCGGAGGGCAATGAGGATTTTGTGGTAAACACGGATGCTTCAAGGCTGGGGTTAGGTGCTGTACTGATGCAGCGCGGTAAAGTAATTGCGTATGCCTCGAGACAGTTAAAGCAGCATGAGAAGGATTATTCGACTCATGACTTGGAGTTGACAACTGTCACTTTTGCATTAAAGTTGTGGAGGCACTATCTGTATGGAACTAAGTGTCAATAATACACGGATCATAAGAGCTTGAAGTATATCTTCAGTCAGAAAGAGCTTAACATGAGACAAAGACGTTCGATGGAACTTATAAAGGATTATGACTGTGAAATCCTTTATCACCCCGGAAAGGCTAATGTAGTAGCCGATGCATTAAGCCGTAAGGCCTACTCTAAGGACTGCTGCTACATGATGACGTCTACTATGCTAACTTCTACGATTATTAATGATGTTAAATCCGCTCAAGAGGAAGCTTTGAAAGAAGAAAACATTGATGCTGAGGATATAAGGGTACAGATGAAGATAATGGAAACAAGTGAGTCGGGACTAAAAGGTGTATATGGAAGGATTTGGGTGCCAAGGTTTGGTGGTATGAGAAAGGTTATTATCGAAGAAGCACGTCAATCTAAGTTTTCTGTACATTCCGGGAGCACAAAGATGTACAACGAGTTGAAAGCAGACTTTTGGTGGCCCGAAATGAAGAAGGACATTGGGCAATTTGTTGAAAGATGTCGGGCTTGTCGGCTTGTGAAAGCCAAACATCAGCAACCATACGGCAGTCTGCAACCGCTTCCCATTCCAGAATGGAAGTGGGAACACATAACAATGGACTTTGTTACGAAGTTGCCGAAGACTAGGCGTCAACATGATGCAGTTTGGGTAATAGTTGATAGATTGACTAAGTCGGCGCACTTTATACCGATTCGGGAAAGCTACTCATTGGAGAAGTTGGCTCAGATTTATATGGACGAGATTGTTTCTAGACATGGAGTTCCTAAGTCTATAGTATCTGATCGTGATAGCCGCTTCGCCTCCAACTTTTGGTCGGCTTTGCAAGAAGGATTAGGAACGAGGATCGCTATGATTACAGCCTATCGACCGCAACCCGATGGCCAAAGTGAAAGGACTATCCTGACACTTGAAGATATGATGCGGTCATGTATATTGGATCTCGGTGGTAATTAGGATGATCATTTGCCACTGATAGAGTTCTTGTACAACAACAGTGATCATGCGACGATAAAGAAGGCACCGTTTGAGGCATTGTATGGGAGGTGTAGGACTCCTACGTGTTGGAGAGAAACTGGAGAAACGCCGATTGCTGGTCCGGCATTGTTATAGGAGACAAACGAGAAGATACAGCTGATTAGACAAAATATGAAAGCGGCCCAGGATCGTTAGAAAAGTTATCACGATAGAAGGAACAAACCAATCAACTTTGAGGTGAATGATTGGGTTTATTTGAAAGTATCACCTATGAGAGGTGTTACACGTTTTGTAAAGAGAGGCAAGTTGGCTCCGAGATTCATCGGACTATTCAGAATAATAGAGAAAGTTGGAAACCAGTCTTACCGTTTAGAGTTTCCTGAAGAGATGTCGGGCATATATCCGGTGTTCCATGTGGGAAATCTCAGAAAATGATTCACTACTGGAAACGAGGATTTGGCAGATCACACAGAGTTGCAAATTGACGAAAGGCTCCGATATGTTGAAGAGCTGGAGTGTGTGTTGGATACCAAAGTGAAGAAGCTAAGGAGTAAAGAGATAGAGATGGTGCTTGTACGTTGGAAGCATCATAAAGGAGTCAATCATACGTGGGAAACTAATGCTGAAATGATGAAGTATCCGCAACTGTTTGGATCCAGATAACTTCGAGGACGAAGTTTGAGCGTGGTGGAGCCCATGCTGTAACATCCTAAGATTTAAATTATTATATTTGAAGTTTATTAGTTTAAATTTGTAATTTAAGTTGAGTTGAAATTTGGATTGAATTTGGATATTTGAAAGTTGGTTGTTATTTTAAGAAATTTGAGAATTTCAACTTTTAGTTATTAAGTATGATGAATAATAAATGTTGGTGATGAAATTTTAAGGATAATAAAATAAAGATAGAATTATATATTTTATAAAAATCAGTATTTAACGGAACTGGATAAGTAGAGGGGTTAAATGTGCTAAAATTTGAAAGATGTGAATAAAAGGAAATTAAAGACTAAATTGTCTTTCATTTCAACAAAATCACTTCTCTCTCTAACTCAACTCTCTCTCTCTCTCTCTCTCTCTCTCTCTCTCTCTCTCTCTCTCTCTCTCTCTCGGCTCTCTCTCTCTCTCTAAACATTCAAAGGTCATAAAAAGTTGGAATTTGAAGCTGGAAATCTGGATTTAGATTGCTAGGAAGGAACTAAAACATCTACAAGCAACGATTTAAGGTAAATATTACTTAAACTCTTTGAATTTAAGAGTTTTGGGTCGGTTTTGATAAAAACCGAATTATAGAATTAGAGTTTCAAATGTTAATGCATGTTAGATGTTGTTGTTGATTCTTTCAAATCGGATATCAGGGAAGCTATATATCAAATTCCAGCTTCTAATTCTGTCTATAAGTATGAATTTGAGGATTTAGTGTGTGTTTAAGTGTGTGTGTTCGATGGGTGTACAAAGAGGGTCAAAAAGGGGTTCGGTTTGATATGTAAAAGTGTTAATGTTAGTGTTAATAGTGTTGAAACTAAATGTATGAAAGTTGGCATAAATTATTTCGAACACTGAATAAGTATAAAAAGGACTGAAATAAATGTGGAAAATATACAAACTGCACAAACAAGAACACAGATGATCCGAATTCGGATCAGAGATGAACTCGGATCTGGTCCGAATTCGGATGAGGTCCGAACCTCAGATATTCAAAACAGAAAATAATTTCAAAGTGTTGAAATCTGGTCGAGGTCCGAATTCAGTTGGGGACTGAATTCGGATAAGGTCCGAACTTAACATGGGTCCGAACTTGACTATGATCCGAATTCGGGTGGGGTCCGAATTCGGGCATGGGATCCGAATTTCGGGTCAAAGGTTGCAAAACATATAAAATTAAGTTTTATGAAATTAAACAAGTTATTGACACAATGTTTTGTTACAACTGACATAACAGGTCCCTTGTGGTGTTGTTTAACCCACAGTGAGGTACTTTGTGGATCCGGTTGAAAGCCCAAGGAGAAATAATATTGATTAAAGTTTAATAACGCACCCACGGTGAGTACATATGATTTCGCATGTTTATATCTGCTTTATGTTAGCTATTGCCTGCTGAGAAATGTTGCTTCATTATCGTTTGGAATTCTACTAACTTGCATAGATTTAGATGCACATTCAAACTTGTTGCATGTCCGTTCTTTTGTTGTCTATCGATAGACCGGCGGGTCGCATCTGTTACTCCGATGTTACTGCGCTATATGACCCGGAGCTGATCCCTCCTAGGTTCTGGTAGGCAGTAAGTCATCCCCGGTGTTATGTCTGTCTCAGATGGTTGGTTTAATGTCGAGCCTTGGGCTCGAAGGAGCTACGGCTCTTGCTTCGTACTTGGTGTACGAAGAGAGTATACGACGTTCGTCGTCGGTGTTACTCTTGGGGCTTCATAAAGATTTATAAAATGCGTAAATCTGTGTAATCACTAAGCATTCGCTTACACCTCAGTTGTTGAATTTTTACTAGGAAAAGGAAAATCTGCTGTCGGACCTTCTAGTTAGGTCGTTTGTGAAGTTTTGGAAGATTTGATACTACTCAATCGGTAATTGTGCTATGGGACCAATGTTGTAATATGTTTGGGATGATTTTAATAAAGTTTGAGTATGTAGATTTAGACTTGAAACCTTGTAGCACCGTAGGGTGTTTGAAACAGTTGTAATTTTTATTATGAACTTTTATGTTTCCGCACTTTAATTTAAGTATTCAGATCATTATGTAATTTATATTTGGTGATTAATCCTGGGTGTATTGTAATGGTGGTTATTGTGGCAAGGGTGTCACATGGGACCATATTACTATGGACTTCATAACAAAGCTGCCCAAAACTCGTCGTCAACATGATGCCATTTGGGTCATTGTTGACCGATTAACAAAATCTGCTCATTTCATTCCCATTCGAGAAACCTATTCACTGGACCGTCTTGCCCAGATCTACTTGAACGAAATCGTCATCAGGCATGGTGTGCCAAAGTCTATTGTTTCTGACCGAGATAGTAGATTCACTTCTAATTTCTGGGCTGCTTTGCAAAACGGTCTTGGTACTCATATCGCAATGAGTACTGCTTACAGACCTCAATCTGACGGACAAAGTGAAAGAACGATCTTAAATCTGGAAGACATGCTCAGAGCCTGTGTCATGGATTTGGGTGGTAACTGGGACGATCACCTCCCATTGGTTGAATTCTCCTACAACAACAGTTACCATTCCACAATCAAAATGGCACCATTTGAGTTCCTGTATGGCAGAAAGTGTAGGACTCCAACTTGTTGGAGGGAAACAGGAGAAACTTCTATCGCAGGACCAACTTTGCTACAAGAGACCAATGAAAAGATCCAACTCATTCGACAGTACATGAAAACGGCGCAAGATCGACAAAAGAACTATCACGATCGTCACAAAGCGATAGAATTTGAGAAGGATAATTGGGTCTACTTAAAGGTTTCTCCGATGAAAGGTGTTACAAGATTCGTAAAGCGAGGAAAGCTATCTCCTCGATTTGTAGGACCCTTTCGTATCATTAAAAAAGTTGGAAATCAGTCCTATCACTTGGACTTTCCAGACGAGCTATCAGGTGTTCACCCGGTCTTTCACGTTTGATACTTAAGGAAGAGTCTGGTGCCCGAAAGGGAACTATGGACTGATTATTCAGAAATTAAGGTTGACGAACGTCTAAGGTTCGTTGATGAGCCGGAGTGCATTTTGGAATCAAAAGTCAAGAAACTCCGCAACAAGGAAATCAAGATGGTGCTGGTCAAGTGGAAGCATCATAGGGGAGCTAACCACACTTGGGAATCGGAAGAAGACATGAAGACTAAGTACACAAGTCTGTTTAGCGCAGCATGACTTCGCGGATGAAGTATAGGCGTGGTGGAGCCCATGCTGTAACATCCCTACTTTTCAATTATTTGTAATTTACAATTTTAAGGACTCAATTATTGTATTAATGGATGATTATATCAATTTAAGCAAATTTTGATCATAAAATCGGTTTAAATAAGAAAATACGAAGTTCTGGGGTATAATGTGCAAAAGTGACAATCTAGCAAATAAAAAGGGAATTAATACTCATTATTTCAAAAATCACTCTCTCTCTAATCTCTCGATTCTCTCTCTTCTCTCTCTCTAAAGAAACCTACGGTTTCTTTTCCAATTGAAAACCAAAATCATAAAAAGCATTAAATTTAAGGTTGAAAATTTGATTCAAGTGGCAATAAAGGAACTATAACTACTACAAGCTTCAAATCAACGTAATACTATCTCAAATTTACGATTTTTGGAGCTTATGGGTTCGGTTTTCACAAGAACCAAATCATAGATTCTAGTTATGGATGTTGTTACATGTTGGAGATTATTGTTGTTATGTTTAAATCGAGTTGTAAGGATATAGTATACCAAATTTCATGTTCAGATTCGAAGTCTAAGTATGATTTTTGAAATATGTGTGTGTTTTAGTAAGTGTTCTTCGACAAAATGAAGAACATGGGACTAATTTGGTATATTTAGGTTGTAGTTTAAAGTATAAAGTGTTAAAATAGTGCTACTAAGCTCACATTTGCAATATTAGACTCAAAACATGCAAAAAATGGTCAAAAATAGAAATCTGGAATATGTTGGAAATTATCCAAGTATGAACTCGGATTTGGATGAACCGAATTCGGGTACTGTTCATCCAAGTTCGGACCAATACTAAAATCGGACTCCTGCCTAATTCGGACCCCACCCCATTTCGGACCGTGCCAATTCGGACTTTAACCCAATTCGAATCACCCCAATTCGGACCAAAGCTCAATTCGGACCACCCGGATTTCGGACCATCCGAATTCGGATGTGGTCCGAATTCAGTTCAAAATTCATTTAATTTTCAGGATTTAAGTTTTAAGCATTTACTGAAATTAAATCACTATTACACTTACTTGACGGATCGTTGTGGTGTTGTCTAACACACATTGATTCAGAGACACGATACACTGTACAACCCACTGTGAGTAATAGATTATCATTCTAACGTTTATTGTCTTTGCATTCACGTTTTACATATTCAATAGCATGTTCACATTGTTCATATATATCAATTGGCACTCATGAATGATTTGTTGTTATGATGCACACTTGTACTTGACATGTAACACACATGTAGCCATCGTTCATTTGAAAGTGCATCTATTTACATCATGCTTGTACTGCATGATCATTACTTCACAATCTGATGCGACCTGGACTGGGGCTGACAGCAGGCCACTGTCGGGGACTTATCATCCCACTCGTTATCCTGGTCAGGTTCAGCACATACCCTATCAGCATTTGAACTGCCAACCCCATGCTTGCACTACATGGTTTTACACATACTATGGGCTTTCACTGCCAGATTTCACATTATGCTTGTAAAGAAATATTTGTTGAATGTATAATCTGTTATCTCACTAAGCAAATTAGCTTACTGTTGACTCATAATGTTTTCAGGCAAAGGCAAAGGTGTAGCTGGACCTTCTTCTTAGGCAATCCATTTCATATCTCGGTATCCTAGAAGTTACTTTGGTACATGGACGATATAGCTCTGGGGCTGGAATTTGATACTTTAAAACAATTTGTGATGTTGTAATAGTTAGACTTAATCACCGTAGACATGTACTTTCATTGCTTTAGTGTGGAACTGCTTAAAACTGATTTAAGTATTCAAATTTAATTATCATGTTATTCATTGGGTTGTGTGTTGATCCTGATGATTCTAATTATACTATCAAAATATGAGGACGTCACAATATCTGAAGAACAGAACACGAAGAATATCGCTCAGTGCTTCATGGCTACTACTGAAGAGCCTTTTAATGTAACTGTACATTTGAAGGAGTTTGAAGTAAAATTGAAGAATGTGACAAAATTGGTTGAACAAGCAGATGTTAAGCTACAGAAAGAGAAAGAAAATGTAGTTTCTCTAGAAATTGAAGTGTCAAATGAACATGATCAGATCTTGAATCTCACAGCTGAGAATTCTAAGCTGATTAAGAAACATAAACTAAATGACTGATCATGATTCCATTTCAAAATTAACATCTGAGACGTCTGAGCTAATTGTCAAACTTATTGAATCTGAACAAATTCGTAACAACAATTATGACATTCTTGTTCAACTAAATACAGATAAAGCACTTGCATTACATAATGTCACAAGACTGAAAGATGATATTTTGAATCTTAAAGAAAAACAAAAAGTACTAAATTCTGGGAATCATGTTCTTACAGTGAAAATATCTGAACTATCAAAGGAACTTGAAGATTCTAAATAAGAGAATTTTCATAATGCAACTCTACTAAAATATCTTTTGTTTGAACGATATGATTTGTACAAGAAAGTTAAAGATCTTAAAGACACACTTTCTAAGACAACTCATTCTCATCAAAGTTATGTTTCAAACAAATCTGAAGAATTTTTTGTTCTTGAAAAGGAGTTTTTATTAACTAAAGAGTTATTTGAGAATGAAAGAAATGAGTTCTTACTTAAATAATAAGATTTCAAAGTGAAATCTAAATATATTGTTTGATGATGAGAGAAAGGTGTTCTTAATTAATGAACAATCTTTTAAAACTGATTACCAATCGTTTGATAATGACAAAATTTCATATTTGGTCATTATTAAAGGATTAGAAAATCAAATCGTTCATCTAACTAAACAATTTAACATTTCCTCTTCTTCAAATGATTCAGTTGTTAAAGCATCTGAACTTTTTTTAAAACATAAAATTGATCATTCTGATTTATCTTCAAAATATGAAAGAATTTAGTTATACCTCATGAATGTGGTTCATCTTTAGATCTTAAACTTAAAATTCTATTGAAGATAAAAAAAGGCAAAGATAAAGTAACTGAAAAACTTCCGTTTTAGATTTACCCTAGTGAATCTTCAAAATCAAAGTTTCCAAAAGTTTATGAAAACGCTCTAGTTATTCTTCTCAGAAGTAGCATCAGAAACAGGCTAGTATAGGACAAATTTTTAGAAAGAAGAGTTTGCATAATTCTGTTCGTTCAGATTCAAGTTTCTTCCATAAATCACATATTAAATTTTCTCATACTAAAAGAAATTTACTTTCTAAATTTTAATATGAAGTTAAGAAAAGTGTTTGCAAATGGGTACCTAAACCCAAGTTGCAGTGGGTACCAAAACCTATGTATAAGTGGGTACCCAATCGCACTAACAAGTCTGGATCGAAATCTGTTTGGATACCAAAGACATCTTAATTTTGCAGGTTATGGTTTCTAGTTAATTCGGACTAGAACCCGGTCTTCACTCTTATGGCTTCTACTCACAACAGAGCAGAACTCGTACTTCATGCATATCGCTTCTATATACTTCTTTGGAACCTACACATTCGTGCAAAGTTTAAAAAGGTTTTTAAGCTTCCGCAATAAAGGATTCTAATCATTTCAGATTAAAATCCAATTATGAAAGATGAACCTTTCTGAAATTCCTACCCTGAATTCAACTTTGATGTTGTATAGACAAAAGAGAGTTTTATTTTCATTATTTTTATGTAACGACCCGAATTTTATATAATTGATAATTTATATTTATTGAAAGGAAATACGATTCGAGATATTAAATTTAATATCATTTCCACATAAATGAATATATGTCTTGAATATGTAAAAGGACTTTAAAAGAAATTCAAATAATTCTAGGGTTTGGTTGGTAAATATGTGGAAGACAAGGGTTGAAAAGGAAAAGGAGAAAATATCCTCCTTTTCCCTTGCTTTTTACCTACGCAGACACACATTTTGTGTGTGTTCATCTTCTTCCAAAAAGCCAAAATAGAAAGAAAAGAGGAGAGAAAAAGAAGAAGAAGTCAAGATCAAACTTTTGTGGAAGCTTTTTGTGGATTTTGAAAGATCCAAGAGGTAACCACATTTATTTATGTAAATCTTTTACTTGTTCTTCTCCTCTCCATCTTCATTTGAAGAAGATGAGAAACCCAAATGGGTTTTTATGAATATTATGGAGAAATCGTTAGATCTCGAAGTATGATAGTGAAACATAGTAAGAATCATCATTTTAAACATAATATGCAAGTTTTATGAATTTTGATGGGTTTTAGCTCAAAAAACCCGAAAATGGAGTTTATGAACTCTTGATGATTCAAAAGGAATGAAATAGTGTTTTTTGATAGTTTAAATGAGTTTAGAAAAGATATATATATGTTTGGGGATGACCCCAAACCGTTTATAATAAATGTGAGAAAAGTTTGGTAGTTTTGAGCATTAAATCCGTAAGGCAGAATAGCAGACCTGCGCACGAACTCGGCGAGTTCCCTTGGTGAACTCGGCGAGTAGGTCTGAAATTTTGAAAGAAAAAGTTCTAAGTTAAAGATTCGGATATCTTGGGATCCGAAATTCGGATGGTTGGTCCGAAATTCGGATGTGCCGAGTACCCAATTCGGACCACACTTCGGATATGCTGGACCGAAGTTCGGATGGTCCATGAACCGAACTCGGGTGATCCGAAATTCGATTGGTGCTGATCCGAATTCGGATGGTGAACTCGGCGAGTTCGGTCCCCCTTACTCGGCGAGTTCATCCCTGTTTTGGCCCGAAATTGTAAATGTTGATTAGCCTTGGGATCTTTTGTCATAATAAATTATGGTACCAATTTGGAAGAGTATTTAGACCAAAATAATTATGTAGGTCAAGGCCAAAAATTTGTTGGGTCTTACGACTAATGTGTCCGGACCAAAGTTGAGAAATTGTAAGCGGTGAGACTTATAATTATTATATTATGAACCTACTTGTAGGGGTTTTGACGAGTTAAGTCACGTGAAGACTATCACTCTTACATTGACGATTGTAACTCGGTTTTGAGGCCGAGAGCGTAATTTGTATCACTGTGAGTTCTAGTATTAACGTATTTGCATGCATATCATGAATTGTATGTTA
>JAANYP010001195.1:58591-180674 GCA_020465985.1 Centrapalus pauciflorus
AAAATGAATCCAGTTTCCGTACTGGTGGAGGGTCCAGAGAGGACCAAATGATGCAGATGATGGCGCAAATGCTGGAGCAAAATCGCCAGCAGAATGAGCTAATGACCCAATTACTTGCTTCCCAGAATGTTCAAGGAAAGAAAAATAACGCTGAGGGGGAGCAAGCAAGTAACGATAATACTGAAGGCGCCGGAAGTGGAAGTAGGGCCGAAAGGCCTAAGAAGGATAAAGAAAGGAAGCACGGCTCCTCTAAGTCAAAAAGAGGAATGTCGTATAAGAATTTCATTGGTTGTCGTCCTCCAGCGTTCATTGGACGGGCAACTACTGTGGAGGCCTTGGACTGGATCAAGGCAATCGAAAAGTTATTCCGAGTCACTGACGTCAGCGACGATAAAAAGGTGCAGTACGCGACTGCGCAATTTGTTGGTCCTGCTTTAACGTGGTGGGATTCAGAGGTCGAGATAATGGGTTTAGATGTTGCGGCGAAAATGTCCTGGGTAGAGTTCAAGACCAGGTTCGACAAGCAGTTCTGTCCGGCTGTTGCGGTACAGAAGATAAAAAGAGACTTTCTCACGTTTCAGCAAGGAGAGTTGTCAGTGGACGATTATCTGATCGAGTTTAACTCGAAAGCAATGTTTGTAGGGACGGTAATTGCTGATGAAAAGCAAAAGACCGATTATTTTGTGGAAGGACTGCGGAGTGAGATTCGCGAAATGGTGACTGTTCGCGCCGTCGAATCGTTCGAAAAAGCTGTGGAGTATGCGCGACTCCGAGAGTATGAATTGTTCCGTAGGGAACAAGAGGCGGCTGGATCAAAGAAAGCGAAGGTTGAGTCTTCGTCGGGGACGTTTAAGCAACCCCAACAATCATTTTCGAAGAACGTGGACTCCCGTTCACGTTCCCAATCGTCAAGGCACTCAAAGAAGCCTGCTGGCTCCAACAACTTTCAGTCCAAATCTCAGTTTTCCAATTCGGTGCCTACGTGTAACCGTTGCGGGAAACTTCATCGTGGGGAATGTTTGTCCCCCATTGTGTGCCATGGTTGTGGAGAAGAGGGACACATACGTCCTGCGTGTCCTAAGCGAACCGATGCGTGTTACGAATGTGGTCAGGTGGGCCACCTTGCTCGGAATTGTCCGAAGAAGAGGTTGGCGACGTCCGAAAGTAAAGGTTCGGTCGCAAAGCCTAATTTTGTGGGTGGTTCCTCCCAATCAAAGGGGAATCCACCCAAGCCTCAAGCCAGGGTTTATCAGATTACAGCTGCTGAGGCGCAAGATGTGCCGGATGTCGTAACCGGTACTTTTCTTCTGAACTCATTACCTGCTGTAGTATTATTTGATTCCGGTGCAAGTGTGTCTTTTGTTTCTAAATCATTTGCACGAAAGTTAGATGTTGTACCTTCTTTGATGCCTTTCCCTCTATCTGTTGATGTGGCAAGCGGGAAATCGGTTTGTGCCACCCAAATATATCATGACTGTGTGCTAACCTTAGATGGACATAACTTTGATATCGACCTTGTCCCCATAGATACGAAAGAATTTGACGTAATAGTTGGCATGGATTGGTTGGCCAATAATCTTGCCACTATTGCTTGTGCGAAACGAATCGTTCGTTCGTTCACGCCGGAAGGCGAAGAAATATTTGTGTATGGGGATAGACGTAAAAGGGAAGCCGCAGTGATTTCGGTAGCTAAGGCTCGGAAAAATTTAAGTAAAGGTTGTCAATGCTTCTTGGCTTGTGTGTTGAATACTAAGAAAGAAGGGAAAAACCTCAAGGATGTACCAGTGGTTAATGAATATCCCGACGTGTTTCCTGATGACTTACCGGGATTACCACCGGATCGATCCGTAGAATTTCGGATTGAATTAGTGCCGGGAGCTGCACCAATTGCGCGTGCCCCGTATCGTTTAGCACCTTCGGAAATGAAGGAAATGATGGCACAATTGGAAGAATTATTAGAGAAAGGGTTCATTCAGCCGAGTACCTCGCCTTGGGGTGCTCCAGTTCTATTCGTACGAAAGAAAGATGGAACCTTACGAATGTGCATAGATTATAGAGAATTGAACAAGGTGACTATAAAGAATAAGTATCCTTTGCCTCGTATTGATGATTTGTTCGATCAACTACAAGGAGCTGCTTATTTCTCGAAAATAGACCTTCGTTCAGGTTATCATCAACTTAAAGTCCGTGAGGAAGATGTGCCAAAAACGGCTTTTCGGACCCGATATGGACACTATGAGTTCTTAGTGATGCCTTTTGGGCTCACTAATGCTCCTGCAGCTTTTATGGATTTGATGAATCGTGTGTGCCGTCCAATGCTTGACAAGTCGGTCATAGTGTTTATCGACGATATCTTAGTGTATTCCAAGACGGAGGAGGATCATGCAGTTCACTTGAGACAATTGCTCGAACTTCTTCGAGGCGAACAGTTGTATGCCAAATTCTCCAAGTGCGAGTTTTGGCTACGACAAGTGCAATTTTTAGGGCATGTTATATCTTGTGAGGGTGTTTCTGTGGATCCCTCCAAGATCGAGGCCATTAAAAGTTGGGAAGCGCCGAGAAATGTTGCTGAAATTCGTAGCTTCCTTGGGTTGGCCGGCTATTACCGACGATTTATTCAAGATTTCTCTAAAATAGCCGTCCCACTCACTTCGTTGACTCGTAAGAATGCGAAATTTGTGTGGGAAAAGCCGCAGATTGAGGCGTTTCAAATTTTGAAAAGTCGTTTGACTGACGCTCCTGTGCTTGCGTTGCCGGAAGGAAACGAAGATTTTGCCGTTTATAGCGATGCATCAATAAATGGGTTGGGTTGCGTGCTTATGCAACGAGGAAAAGTGATAGCGTATGCATCGAGACAGTTAAAAGATTATGAAAAGAGTCGTCCGACTCATGATTTGGAATTAGATGCTGTCACGTTTGCGTTAAAAATCTGGCGACATTATCTGTACGGCACTAAATGCCAGTTGTTTACTGATCATAAGAGCCTGAGGCATATCTTTGATCAGAAAGAATTAAATATGCGACAGAGGCGCGCCGTGGAATTGATCAAGGATTATGACTGCGAAATCCTTTACCACCCTGGAAAGGCCAATGTAGTAGCTGACGCCTTGAGCCGAAAGAGATATCCAGAAGCTACCTGTTATGCGCTAACGCATGTAGTTGTGACTTCCTCTATCCTTGACGACATTCGAAGGTGGCAGGTCGAGGGCCTTAAGGAAGAAAATATTAAAGCTGAAAGAATGGTGGGTCAGAGTGTATTGTTAACCGAAGGTAGCAATGGTCTGAAGATGTTTAGAGATCGCATTTGGGTACCTAAGATCGGCGACGTGCGCAAAACCATTTTAGAAGATGGTCATAATTCGAAGTTCTCAATTCACCCCGGGAGTTCAAAGATGTATCAGGATTTGAAATCCGAATATTGGTGGCCCGGGATGAAGCGAGACATTGGTAATCATGTTGAGCGGTGTTTGACTTGCTTGCGGGTCAAGGCCGAACATCAAAAACCATCTGGAAATTTGCAACCCCTCGAGATACCCGAATGGAAGTGGGACCACATCACGATGGATTTTGTGGTAAAGCTTCCGAAGACCCAAAGACAACATGATGCTATCTGGGTTATTGTGGATCGACTGACGAAATCCGCACACTTCTTGCCGATACGAGAAAACTTTCCTTTGGAAAGATTGGCGCGAATGTATATTGATGAGATTATTGTACGCCATGGAATTCCAAAGTCTATTGTTTCGGATCGTGACTCGAGGTTTACTTCGAGATTCTGGCAGAGTATGCAGGATCAGCTGGGGACGCGTGTCAATTTGAGTACGGCGTTTCGTCCCCAGACCGACGGCCAGACCGAGCGCACTAATCAAACGATGGAAGATATGTTGCGTGCATGCGTGATCGAGCTTGGTGGAAATTGGGATACGCACCTACCACTGGTGGAATTTGCCTACAATAATAGTTATCATTCTTCGATAAAGATGGCTCCATATGAGTCGTTGTATGGCCGAAAGTGTCGAACACCGACGTGTTGGCGTGAAGCAGGCGAGAAACCGTTAGCGGGTCCCGAATTGCTTCAAGAGACGCATGATAAAATTCAGATTATTCGTGAGCGGATCAAAGCTGCCCAAGATCGACAGAAAGCATATTCGGACAAACGTCATAAAGATATTGAGTTTGCAGTGGGAGATTCAGTGATGCTGGAAGTATCTCCGTGGAAGGGAATTATGAGATTCGGAAAGCGAGGAAAGTTAAGTCCTCGATATGTTGGACCGTTTCCTATTACCGAGCGTGTCGGTGCTCAGGCTTATAAGTTAGATTTGCCCGCTGAGTTGGCAGGAATTCATAACACCTTTCACGTTAGCTATTTGAAGCGAAGTCCGATCAATCCTGCAGTAACCGTTCCTTTGGACGATGTACAAATCGATGAGCGACTACGTTATGTCGAAGAGCCAGAAAAGATTATCGGCGACAAAGTGATTAACCTAAGGAATAAGGAGATCGAGATGGTGCTCGTTTGTTGGAAACATCACCGTGGATCTCTGATGACTTGGGAGACAAAGGCTGAAATGATGGCCAAATACCCCGCTCTATTTGAAAGGACTTGATTCCGTGGGCGGAATCCTTTTAAGAGGGGAGGAATTGTAACGACCCGAATTTTATATAATTGATAATTTATATTTATTGAAAGGAAATACGATTCGAGATATTAAATTTAATATCATTTCCACATAAATGAATATATGTCTTGAATATGTAAAAGGACTTTAAAAGAAATTCAAATAATTCTAGGGTTTGGTTGGTAAATATGTGGAAGTCAAGGGTTGAAAAGGAAAAGGAGAAAATATCCTCCTTTTCCCTTGCTTTTTACCTACGCAGACACACATTTTGTGTGTGTTCATCTTCTTCCAAAAAGCCAAAATAGAAAGAAAAGAGGAGAGAAAAAGAAGAAGAAGTCAAGATCAAACTTTTGTGGAAGCTTTTTGTGGATTTTGAAAGATCCAAGAGGTAACCACATTTATTTATGTAAATCTTTTACTTGTTCTTCTCCTCTCCATCTTCATTTGAAGAAGATGAGAAACCCAAATGGGTTTTTATGAATATTATGGAGAAATCGTTAGATCTCGAAGTATGATAGTGAAACATAGTAAGAATCATCATTTTAAACATAATATGCAAGTTTTATGAATTTTGATGGGTTTTAGCTCAAAAACCCGAAAATGGAGTTTATGAACTCTTGATGATTCAAAAGGAATGAAATAGTGTTTTTGATAGTTTAAATGAGTTTAGAAAAGATATATATATGTTTGGGGATGACCCCAAACCGTTTATAATAAATGTGAGAAAAGTTTGGTAGTTTTGAGCATTAAATCCGTAAGGCAGAATAGCAGACCTGCGCACGAACTCGGCGAGTTCCCTTGGTGAACTCGGCGAGTAGGTCTGAAATTTTGAAAGAAAAAGTTCTAAGTTAAAGGATTCGGATATCTTGGGATCCGAAATTCGGATGGTTGGTCCGAAATTCGGATGTGCCGAGTACTCAATTCGGACCACACTTCGGATATGCTGGACCGAAGTTCGGATGGTCCATGAACCGAACTCGGGTGATCCGAAATTCGGTTGGTGCTGATCCGAATTCGGATGGGGAACTCGGCGAGTTCGGTCCCCTTACTCGGCGAGTTCATCCCTGTTTTGGCCCGAAATTGTAAATGTTGATTAGCCTTGGGATCTTTTGTCATAATAAATTATGATACCAATTTTGAAGAGTATTTAGACCAAAATAATTATGTAGGTCAAGGCCAAAAATTTGTTGGGTCTTACGACTAATGTGTCCGGACCAAAGTTGAGAAATTGTAAGCGGTGAGACTTATAATTATTATATTATGAACCTACTTGTAGGGGTTTTGACGAGTTAAGTCACGTGAAGACTATCACTCTTACATTGACGATTGTAACTCGGTTTTGAGGCCGAGAGCGTAATTTGTATCACAGTGAGTTCTAGTATTAACGTATTTGCATGCATATCATGAATTGTATGTTATTGCTTTCGTATCATTATTGTCATTTTCATGCTTTGCCATCGCATACATCATAATTATTGTTTATCACTCGGTTGATAAGTTGTTGCTCGTTCGTTTGACCTCTCCGCCGAGACGGTAAACCTGAGTGTGGTAACCCAGCGGAATCATAATGGTAAGCCTGAGTGTGGTAACCATCATTGCCTGTAAAACGATAAGCCTGTGGTGGTAATCGTATGGCATCATTGTAAACTGCATATCGATAAGCCTGTGGTGTGGTAATCGAGCAGTAGATTGTAAACCCATTGTACGGTAAGCTTGTGTATGGTAACCGTAATGTGGTAGCTGATAGCCATTAGTTGGCCTCCAAAATTGTTAGTCGAATTCATGGCATTGCATGACATCATTCATATATCGCATGGTACTTTAATCTAGAATCTCACTAAACAACTTTGTTGTTTACCCGATAGTTGTTGTTTCTTTTCAGGATCTGTTAAGGGCAAAGGCCCGGCTGGCCCAAGTTGTTAGATATCGTTTGGAGCTCGGATAGGAGCTCAACATTTGGTAGATGATTGGGGCGGGAGTAGCAGACTTCCATTTTTGGACTTACGCGAATTAGTCACTGTTTATTAATTCGTTTGTAACTAAATTGATAACTAATCTTGTAACCCCAGTCACCTTACTCTGTGATTCCCGACACTCTGTTGTGTCACATGCAAAGTGTTTGGAATCACGATGATGATTATTAATTACAAAAGTTTTAATTTGATCGTACTTCCGCAAGTACTCTGTATAATTTAACGTATGATGGTATCGAAATACTCGTATTAGTTGTATGGGTGTTTCACTACTTCCATAAACTTCCTAAGAACCCTAAAAATCGACTAAGTGTCTTGTGCTTCTGCCACTCTCACTACTTCCCCAATGTCTCAAAGAAACAACCCCTTTCTACCAGTATTCGTTGGTGATGATGTACAGAAACACTCATCAGTCACCACAATCCTCACACTGAAACCCACTAACTACATTGCCAACCTCACAATCCCCAAAAACTATGTGGGAAAAGGCTATGAGCAAATGGTGGAGTTTTTGAAAGTTCATCCGTTGAACTACGCCATGACTGCTACTCCTGGTGTCCTGTACCAGGAGATGGTGTATGAGTTTTGGTACACTTGTGCTTACAACCCAGATACCAAAGTCATTATTGGCACCATACCTAATGGGACTCAGACCATTGAGATCAACACTCGTCTGCTCAGGGAAGTTCTTCGACTCCCTGTGGTTGAAAAATATGATCAACCACAGCCTGAAGATGAACAGATGAAGAATCTTCTGCACTTCTGTGGTGTAGCAGAACCAAAAGTTGGAGCAACGCTGTTTAGAAAGGATTTGTCTCCTACTTACAGCTTCTTGTTTGCCTCTGTGGTAATGTGCTTCAGCAGCAAAGTTGGTTCCTTTGACCAACTGAGCCGTGATGAAGTTCCTGTAGTTCTGCAGCTTGTGGATTGAACTACAATAGACATGGCTAAGTGGATTTTCTTGAATTTGAGGAACCTGGTGCAGCAGGAGACACGACCAGCTGCTGTTCGATATCCCAGGTTTCTGAGTCTCATCTTCAAATATATTTGTGGTGAGCATTTGTATAACTCTCAGCCTTTACTTCATACTGCTGCATTCCTTGTAATAGGGAATAGAGTTTTCTATACTCCTGTTCTCCCAAATGAGCCTCTTCTGTCAACACCAATCAGGAGGTTGTTAGGATTGGTGGAAGGACCCTCTGATGTGAGGGTGGATCCAGAAGCTGCTCCCAGAAGAAAATCCAAAGACAGGGCCAAGCTTGTTAAAAGGACCCTGGGAATCACTGAAGCTGGGCCTGTCCACAAGAAGGCCAAAACAGCTCAGTCTGAGTCTGCACCCTTAGCCTCTGTGGCTGAGGGGGAGCAGGCTCCTCACCCTGGGTCATTTGTTGACCCTGAAGCCTTTGTGGCTGGTGTCTTTGTGGCACCTGAGACTATGGAACAGGTCAACCCACCTGTTTCTGACCCAGTCTCCAAACCTGTCCAGTCTGAACCTCTCATCTCCTCTCCAAAATCCCCCACTTCATCTCACATTCTACACCAACGCAAAAAGAAACCAACAGCCCAAACTAGCCCCTTTGTTCCCTCTCAACAGGGTTCAGTTGAAAAAGAAGCAACCTCTGCTGCCTCTCTTATTTTAGGAGAAGGATCAGCACACTTGAAGTCTGCTTCACTCCACCCTGTGTCAATCCCGAGTTAGCCTAGACCCTCTGGTTCCTCCCAACAGGAGCCAGTTGTACAAATGGAGACAACCACATCAACTATTCCAGCCTCCCAACAGGCTGCGAATATTGAAAGACAGGAGTTCTCTCCACTCCATACTGAGTCCACACTATCCCCATCTCATACTTCTCTACACCCTGAGTCTGCACGAGGTGCCCACCCTGCTAGCTTAGACCACCCAGCAGATCAGCCTCAAACTTCTGCTCCCCATGATGCAGCTGTTCTACACCAAACAGCTGCTGAAGGACCCACAACTCTAGCTGATGAACCTTAGGGAACAGAACATCCCTTTGGTGAGGCTACTCCCTTTATGCAAACTCCATCAGTAGGTTTCACCACTGCTGATGTTGAAATGCAAATTCCATCTCCCCATGATGAGGTACTTTTAAACCAAGGTACTGCAGAGGGAATCACCACTGGCCTTAATGAAGGCACTGCAAAACAAGCAATGTCTGAAAGGCTACCATCTACTACCCACTCTCCTGATGATGCAGCTACAGCCACTGCTGAAGGACCCATCGACCCCTCGAAGCTGGGCCACATTACATTTGCCCAGGCTATGGAGCTTCTTTCCAAAATACAGTCTCCCTCTACATCACATCCCCATACACCAACTTCATCCTTTTCATCTCCATCCACCCACTCAAAACAATCCACTCATACACCTCCATCTCCTAAAGACCTACCTTTGAAGGATCAGCTCTCTTTGCTGACCAACAAAGTTGGTTCTTTAGAAACCTCCATGTCTTCTCTACCCTCTCTCATTTCAGACTCTGTGTCTGAACAGCTTAAGGGATTCTTTGATCTGTTCAAGGATTCCTTCCCAGCCACTCCACAAACTGACAACTCCTCACAGCTGCATGCACTCACTGCACAGCTGCAAAATGTCTCCACCTCCCTCTCCTCCATTCTTTCACTCCAACAGAACTCTGTGTCCTCTATGACAGCCATCTCCAACCAGCTGTCATCTCTCCTCACCACTTGCAATTCTACCCTTGCTACCACTTTGGCCAGCTTAAACACCTTAATACGCTCTTTATCAAATTCTGTGTCATCAAATCTTGCTGATGTGCAGGACTCTCTTGAGTTACATCTTGCACAGCTCCAAACTTTGCTGTTCACAGCTTCTGATAGCGAAAATATTCTTAAGCTGACCTCCCTTGGTGATACCCAATCATCCTCTCTTCAACACTGTCTTTCCCAACTTGCAGAGGTGAAGGACAACCTGGCTTTCTTAGTGCATAGCCTGGTTGGTCCCAAGCCTGCTGCTAAAACTGCTGGCAAGCCTGCTGACTTCGTGTCTTTAGGAAGACCAGGTGTTGAAGGTGCTGGTCCATCTCATTCAAAGGGGAGAAGTCATCTGCCTCGAAGACCAAGTCTAAGGGGGAGAAAAATTCTTCTCCCAAGGAGAAATCATTACCTACTGGTCAACCAACAGGAGCATCTGCAAAAGATACAATGGAATGTGCCTCTCAAGCTGCTCAGCCTACTCAGGCTGAATCTCCAAACCCTGCTCAGTCTAAGGGGGAGGAATTCATTTCTGAGGGCAGGCCAAGCAGCAGAAGGAGGCATCTCATTTTAGAGGAAGAAGAAGAAGAGGAAGAGGCTCCTGAAGCTGTTATCACTACAGCAGCAAAAGGAAAAGAAAAAGCAGCAATTGATTCTGAACAGCAGAAAGAAGCAGACTTAAAATTTCACAAAGCCAGGGCAAAGGAAATGGGTCTTCCCATGGATAAATATTTTGAGTTCAAAGATGAACAACTTAAAGCCCTGGAAGCTCTAAGAGAAGAAGAAGCCTCTGCCAAAGCTGCCAAAACTTTTGCACTTCAAGAGGCAAGCAAAATTAAAATGCCTTCTTTGGATGTGCAGAAGAAACTGATGGAAGCTGCTAAGGAGTCAGCAGGTGAAAAGGAAGGTGAACAAGTTAAGGGTGCTCTGATCTCTGTGACCAAACCGAAACAAGCATCCTCTGCAAGGGCCCAGTTCCATTTTGACAATTTGGCAAGGAAAAAGTTTTAGGATGTTGCTGATAGAAGGCTTGCCAAGGAAGCAATTGTCAAAGCTGTCCCCACATCAAGAAAAGGCAAACAGTGGAAATTGCAGATAACCAGAATGGGTGCAATAGGCCCAGAGCTGGAAACTTATGACTACACTGATGTTGCACAGATGGGGTACAGGGAATGGGTTGAGCTGCCAGTTGCCCTGAGCCAGTCTAAGTCAGAAACGGCTAAGACTATCAGGGCATATATTAAGAAGCTGATGGAGAGAGTGCAGAATCTTGGCCTGATCTCAAAAGAAGTAAGTGAGGGTGTCTCTGTGACATACCCCAAAATAAAGGCCAGGAGGACAAGGAAAGATTCTGAGCTGGAGCAACTCCTTACCTTAATTGAACAGGGTAATTATGCCCTTGAGATGAAAGGAATTGACTACAGCCTGCCTAGTGGAGTAGAGTTTGAAGAAGGCAAGATAATTGAAGAACCTGAGTTGGGGGCATTTTTGTAAATCCCTTAACACAGAAGAAATGCTTTCAGAGAGCATCAGATCTATACAAGGTGGATCTGAGACAGCTTGCAGCCTTCAGACTTGCAGCTTCATTCAGGCAATCAAGTAGGTGGAGAGCAGCCGTCTGGGATCAGCTCAGAGGCTTTTATGAAAGAGGTGAACTTCAAGATCCCAATTTTATGATCCTCAGAATTGAAATTCAAGATCTAGAGGAAACAAGGGATGAGCTTGAAAAGATGTTTGAAGGACCACCTCCACTGGAGTAAAGTCCATCTACCATCAGGGTAGGTGAAGAATGGAAGCTGTCCATCTGTTGGACAGACTTGCCATTATCTGCTCCCAAAATCAACAGTCCAAAGTGTTGAATCTTTTGTACATTAGTTGTACTCTGTTACATATGTTGTAACTTTACTTATGTACATCAGTTGTAATATACATTAGTACATTAGTTGTACTCTTGTAAAAACATGTGTTGTTATCTGTAATCAAAATCAGTATGTATATAAACTGATCTTTTACTTTACCTTAATGTTGTAATTTTATTTCAGCAAATGTAATGTAAAAATACATAGTGATTATTGATTAAATCAGCTTAGACTGATTATTGCAAATAGGGGGAGATTGTTAGGCACAAAAAGGCCTCAGTCAAACCTGCTGTACATCTGAGGGGGAGATTTTTAATCAAACCTGTTGATGCATTTGAAGGTTGAATTTAAGGCCTGTTATATGCCTTATTGAAACCTGAAAATGATTTGCAATATCAGCCCAAAGCTGTTTACAATGTTGCATTCATTGCAACAATGGCAGTTTGTCCAAGCTGTTCTGTCTGCTGAACATGCTGGACATAAACTGTCTACGCTGCTCTATTCTGTTGAGCAGCTTGGACAGTTACAAGTGTTCTGTTCTTTGTGAAGAGAACCTGTTCTTTGTGAACAGGTTAAACACTTTATGGAATCTCTTTCCAAGACCTCATGTATTGTTTTTGGCTACAAGATCAGTTTACAAGTCGAAGACAAAGTGGAAAACAGAACTGCACAGCCTGCCCACGCTGTTTAGTCTCATGAAGACAAACAGATATTTGAAAAGGGTGACAGACCTTTTCTTATATCAGAATGGCATTAGAAAAAGAAGAAAGATGCAAAGTTGACATTCCTCTTTTAGTTAAAGCCTTATGTAACAGTGACAAAAAGGAAAAGACAAAGATTCTGCCATGTGAAGACAAAGGTACTTTATCAGAATGTGCAGAAAGGTGTTTTGTCCTCTTGGAAAGACTCTCCATTATCTCTTCTGTCCAATGAAGAAGCTTCACTGAGATTCTCCTTTTGAGTATAAAAGGAAGCTTCTAAGGATAAAGAAATAATCAAAGGTGTGAAATCAGAACGTGCATTGAAGTGTGTTATTCCATGCATGCAAGTCTGCTTATACAAAACAGTCAAGTGTGTCTAAGCTGTTCTTGTGTAAGCTGTCCTTCTGAGTCTTGTAAAAACAGTGAGTGCTTCTAAGTGAGTGTATTCATTGTAACTAGTCTGAGTGAGTTTTAGATTAGTTGACAAACTGTTGTATCTGTCATCTCAGCTTGAACCTTTCCGCATTCAAGCTTGTTTGTAATTAACTTGTGTTGATAATACATACAAACATTGAGAAAAGAGTATTTAAGTTTTAAATAGCTTTATTCACCCCCCCCCTCTACAGCTTAGAGCTATATACTTAGGAAACCTTTTGGGACCTACCGTTTCTCATCCTACAAAAGTCCATCTCACATCATCTGAAAAGGTAAAGCCAAGGTTGAAGTTTCTTCTATCAGTTGTAAAGGTGAGTGCTCCAAATATTCCGAAGCTGAGGTTTCAAAGAAGACTCGGAGTCAATCTAAGTCTTCCAAGAAACCCACTCACCAAGGAAAAGAAATTTTTTCAAAGTCTAAGTCTTCCAATCGTACGAACTCTCATTGTTTTGTTCCTTCAGATCATGCAAGAAGGATTCCTAAAATAACACCTCTTGATTTTCAAAGTTTCTTTGTGAAAAAGGTAGTCATGCCTGAATCTTTTGTGAAAATCAATAGTAGTGCTAGTGTGCCTGGAAAGGATGTTGCTAGTAATCCATTGAAATACTCTTTTTGCAATCTGTTTCAATTATGTCCAAAAAGCTTTCGGCGTGCTGTTCCTGAAATGACTAAGTTTGTACCTTATCCTGAAAAATGGAAACGCCGCCAATCTAAGAAAACAAAAGTGCATGCCTCATCACCGCTTGACAATTTGGAAAAACCATCGCCGAAGGCCAAGTATAAGGCATTTCCAAAGTCACCCAAGCCAAAGGTTGTTCCATTACCTAAGGTTGTTTCAAAATCAGCTGGACCCATATACAAATGGGTGCCAAAAGGTTCTGCATCTAAACCTGTGTCGAATGATAAATGGATTCCTACTGTTGTGTTGTTACATGATGATGGAAATCCTAAATCTAACAAGAAAGGACCCATCTTTCGATGGGTACCAAAAGTGGTTTAATTTTATGCAGACGATTTTCAGATCACTTCAGACTGGAACCCGGACTTCAATGAGATGGTTTTCAGATCACTTCAGAATGGAACCCGGACTTCAATGAGATGGTTTTCCGATCACTTAAGACGGGAACCCGGAGTTCAATGAGGTGGTTTTCAGATCACTTCAGACTGGAACCCGGACTTCAATGAGATGGTTTTCAGATCACTTCATACTGGAACCCGGACTTCAATGAGATGGTTTTCAGATCACTTCAGACTGGAACCCAGACTTCAATATAAAGGCTTCTGATCACTCAGTTCAGGACCCGATCTTCAAAGCAATGACTTCTACTTACTTCCGAGTGGAACCCGTACTTCAAAGCAATGGCTTCTGCATCATGACAGATCAGAACCCGATCTTTCATGTTTAGATGGTTTCAAAACACCCAGTTTAGAACCCGTGTTTACGAGACTTCTTTGGAATTTTCTTTACTTTTTATGCTTATCAGTTTGAGTTTGAGTTTCATTCTTGAAATTCACTCATAACATTTTTTGTTTCACTTATACTGTTCTTATTTGCAGGGGGAGTTTCAGATGCGCTTTGAATATGACATCTTAACGAAAAGTGTGTAAGCATTCTGAATACTCTAATGCACACTTTAAAAGGTTTTGTTAGAATAATCTGAATCTCTGATTGAATAAATTTCCACCAAGATTAATTGATCTAATCTTTGTGATGATCTTGATCTCATTCTTCCCGAGATTCTCTCAAATATTCTGATATCTCCCACATAGTCTGATTCTCTCATACATCAAGTTTCTCCCATACAAGCTAATTATTTCATGATAGTTTGATTCAATTCCAAATCTCATATCAGACTTTCTATTCAAGTTCTCTCATACAGTCTCTCAAACTTCCCAAGATATTTCATTCAACTTTCATCCATCTTCTGGAATACCCCATGAGCTTAACTGCTATATCCTTCAAGATATCATGTTGACTCCGATGATGCCCAATATGTGTGATTCGGCATATATATATATATATATATATATATATATATATATATATATATATATATATATATATATATATATATATATATATATATATATATATATATATATATATATATATATCGTTCCTACGGTCTAAACCAGAGATGGAAGACCTACCCAAGGAGCAAACCACTTTAGTTTGTGTGAGTAAGGGTTCTTAGGTCAATTAGTTGAGGAGTGATAGTTACCACTGGGTACTAGCAGGGTCGAGCATAGATAAAATGAAAATGAGAGGGTTTATCAAAAGGAGATGGGGTGCATCATCAGCTAAAAGTGAGCCGGTGAGAGTACAGTTGAAAAATGACGAGAGCTGAGGGGTGAGAAAGGATTAAAAGAAAAGATAAATCCTACCAACACCGTGTCAGACTGCTGGGTTTCCTACATTTGCTACCAAATTCCATGTGTTGGAATTAGGTATTGAACAACACGTCATGGACCTAGTGACGCATGCACCTAACCTCCCTAGGTACTCAGTTGTCTCTTAAAAGACTTCCGTTTCAATTCACACGGAGTTATATCACATACTCTATCGACATATCATTTGGATATTGTTGATATTGAAACAAGGAAGACATCCTCTCCGGTCTCCGACTTCAGTTTATGCACTTTGAGTTTAGAGCTTAATGTTATACACTTTTAGGACACATAGAGTCTACAGTCTGCGTGACTATAAACAGCTTGTCAACCGAGACAAAGCCGGAACAAATATGAGTGATTCTTTCATGATAAAGGATTTCACAATGATTATTTGGAAATCCTACCAGTGTTAACGTCACGCCAGCGCTGACCGTAGGTCACATAGACTTAGTCTATTGTGCAAACAAAACTCCTATGTGGAACTGGAATGTTACTGACAAATGAATTAGTTTCATTTTTTTATATTCAGGTTGCAAAGCCATGATCTTCACTGTAATATCCTTTTCGTCCTGAATATTTTGTAAGGGGGCGAGAGAAAATTTTATGATGTAACTATTTATATTCTGTTATTGAGGGGGAGAGTTACTTGTTGAGATTGTAACATGAGAGAGATAAGTACTTCTGTGTTTGTCATGTTCTTTAATGTAATATTTTCTTTGTAAGTCTGTAATCATCTATTTCAGCAAAGAAAGAAGATTTGAAGACACATTGAGGTTGTTCATTTGAAGGGGAGAGCTGAAGTGATTACATGATGATCATAATTCTCATGATCATCATGAGGGGGAGAATGTTCTGAAAAGAGTTGAAATGTTTTGAAAGACCTACTAAACGCAAGGGGAGAGCCACCGATCTGAAACATTTAAGGGGAGAGTCATCTGAAGAAGATCAATGATATACTTCAAAAGTTTAGAGATCAGAGTTACTTCAAAGATCATAGATCAGAGTTTAGAGACCAAGACTTCAGAAGAATACATGCGTTGATTACAAGAAGGGGAGATTGTTTGAAATTTTATTTCTTGTAATTCAAGCTTGTGTAATTGCGCTTAATTGTAAATATTTAATTATACACTAAAGGGGAGATTGTTAGCCCTAAAATAGTGTATAATTAAATATAATAAAAGTCTAGGTTCAATTTATAATTAGGAATAGTTTACTTTTGGGGGAATCTTAATTTCCAAGACTTTAAGGGGAGTGTTTGGAAAAACCCCCAAAGTAAGCTTAGGTATATATAGTAATGTTCTCCTAGGGTTTTAGAAAGGAGTGAAAGAGGAGCCTCCACCTAGAGTGTGTGTTTTGAGTGTGTGAAAGTTCCTAGAGATTGAGTGTTCAAATTTTCTCTTTGTAATATTCATATTCTTAATACAAATCGTTTGATTATTGTGTTTGAGCGCAAAATATACTGGGAATCAAAGTTGTCATAAACCCTTTAAAGGACGCAAAGGCCAGAAACAGACGAATTGCCTCGAGCCTTGCCAATAGTGCAAACACCTCGTTGTAGTCAATTCCCTCTTCTTGGTTGAATCCCATTACCACAAGCCTTGCTTTGTTGCGAGTAACAATACCCCGATCATCTCTTTTGCACTTAAAAACCCATTTGGTTCCTACAACAACTTCTCCTCGAGGTAGCGGCACTAACTCCCACACTTCAAGCTTTCTGAATTGTGACAGTTCTTCTTGCATGGCTTCAACCCAAGAATTGTCTTTCAGTGCCATTTGCACATTCTTCGGCTCTACTTGTGAGATGAAACAAGAATATAAACATGTGTGATACGCCTCGGAGTCAATAATCATCGACAACAGCACTGTGTTGTTATTCAAACTACTCCTAGTTCTCACACCGGTATTCGGATTTCCTATGATGCTTTCAATCGGATGATCCTTGTTTATCCTTGATGTCAGTCTCATCGACCCTAAGATTATCTCCTAAGTTTGATCCTATTTCACCTAACGGGGGAACGACCTCAGACTGTACATTCTCTTCCTCATGACCACTGTCCTCAGAGTTAGAAGTATTTGTCTGATTCTCGTTTGTAGGTATTTCTGAATCATGATCTGCTGGAGACCCATCTTCTGTCATTGTAGGCTCAGAAGTTGATGGAATAACTTGTAACATCAATGTTAAACACAATTTCTACCGTACCGTTTGTTTTGTTAAAAACTCTTTTGTTTGGTGAGTTAGGCACATAACCTAGGAAATATCCCTCGTCAGCCTTTTCACCAAACTTAGGTTGATGTTTTGTTTTTAATAAAGTACACGGTACCCCAAACGGTTCGAAGCCAGTTAAATTGGGTGGTCTTTTATTCAAAACTTCATAACAGGTTTTGTTCAGTGATTTGACGGTAAGAACCCGGTTTAAAACATGACATGCGGTATTCACTGCCTCCCCCCAAAACATGGTAGGAAGTTTTGAATCCGAGAGCATGGTTCTTGCTGCCTCAATCAAAGTCCTGTTTTTCTGTTCTGCCACCCCATTTTGTTGTGGCTCATATGGTGCACTAAATTGATGCACTATGCCTTTGGATAGGCAATATACACCAATTACTGTGTTTTTAAATGTCATTCCATTACCACTCCTGATACGTTTTACCCTCGTCCCGTAGGAGTTTTCGACTTGGTCTAAGACCAATCAACTTTCCAACTGTTTCGTCCTTCGTACCTAAAAAGAAAACCCATGGAAAATGTGAGTAATCATCAGTGATAACTAAACAATACCAACTACCACCTATACTTCTTTTGTTGATAGCACCGAATAGATCCATATGCAACAAATCGAAAGTGGAAGCTATCGAGTTCTGAGTCTTTGACTTGTGTGACTTCTTGTGTTGTTTGCCTTTCTTGCACGGTACACATTTGTCATCAAACTGAAAACTCTTTAGTGGGACAGCTTGCACCACACCATGTTTAGTGATGTTGTTCATTTTCCTTAGGTGCAAGTATGCCATGCGTCTGTGCCATAAAATGGATTCTATCTTTGAAGCTTTGGATAGAAGACATATTGGTCCCATCGATGAATCTGATTTATTCATATGCATCATGTACAAATCATTCTTCCTTGGGGCTCTTATCAATATCCACTCTTCAGGTACTTTAAATCCCGGTTTCAACAGTAACGCCTCAGCATTCGTAAAAATTACTGAGTTCTTCTTATCACAGATTTGAGATACACTAATGAGATTGTGATCAAGTTTATCAACATGGTAAACTTGATCAAGTTTGATAGTCCCATTAGTGACCACTCCAGTACCAGTGATATGACATCCTTTATTCCCAGCGAATGATACAAAACCCTTGTTCCCTCCCTTGAAGTCTGTAAGCAGTAGGGGTGTTATACGTGGACCAAATACCCGAACTGAACCAGAACCGAACCGGTCCCGAATAGGACCGATTGTAAAGTAATGGTCCGGTTCGGTCCAATAGCACCCCTAACCTTCAAAGTGGAGTTAGTTTTTGAGTTTTTATGCACCAAATACCCGGACCGAACCGGTACCGGTCCCGAATAGGATCGACTATAACTAATGGCCCGATCCTCGGGTTTAGATTTTAGCCAAGTTCGGGTTCGGTCCTAACCGGGTTTGGTCCCGATAACACCCCTAGTGAGCAGACTCTTTTCCCCAGTCATGTGCCTAGAGCAACCACTGTCAACGAACCACTTGTTGTTTAGACCTGTAGTTATCTCCTGCACATGAAAGAAAATAAGTTAGTTATCACGGGGAACCCAAGCCATGACTGACTTGGTAATACCATTCTCGTCCACATACGTGACCTCCTTCAAATGCCCATCTCTGCTTTCAGGTGACTTGGGTGTTTGATTGAGAACCTGTTGTGGTGCTGAGTGATTTAAATTCACTCTTGGCCTTTGGGTAGGCATTTGTTGTTGAGCCCTTGAATAGTTTCTGTTATAAGGCATTTCAGATTGATATCCTTGGGCTCTACCTGGTGTCTGATGTCTTTGAGGAGTGTGTTGTGATATATTCTCAGATGTAATCAGCACACAAATGTTTCTTTATCACTCACAAGAAGAATATAAACTCAATAATTGTGTAATGATGAAGAACAAAAAGAATGTTGGGAGAATAAATGATAAAGGCGGCTGCACACAATTCTTTCTATCTTTTTCAATTTCAACCGTGTGTAAAATACAAACCCTAGGAGCCTAGACGTAGGCTCCTTTAATTAAGTTTCATGGAATGTCACTTTTAGCCCTTGAACTTTACATCCAACATAAACTAACTAGAAAATAAATTACAGGACTAAATATTATCTAAATAATTATTACAAAAGAGATCCACAAGATCGAAATTTAATATCTAACAATCTCCCCCTTTTCGATCATTGTGGAGCTCCTGGAACTCTGGCATGGTCTGTTGATTCACGGAGCCCAAGGATGACATCAAATCGTCTAATCACTTGTCTCATGTGTAGCCGTTCGTTCAGGTATTCGATGCCGCTGAGGGTATCCTGAATTTCCTTCGGTGAGCATCTAAGTTCTGGATCTGGTTGAGCATCATATTCTTGAACTCTTCGTGTAAGCTCGACTCTAACCATTCTGATAGTACCGTCGGAATAACAAGGAAGATCTTCAAAGCGCATGAATCTCTTATAACCTTTTTGGTTCACAAAAATAACTCCCGGGCCTCCTCTGAAGATGACTCTGTAAGCAATATGGTGGGCAAGAAGAAAGCTATCTTGGTCAGGGGCTCGTAGTCCAACTTTGACCTGCGCGCTCTCTATCGCCATTTGAAAATCTCTGAGGCATATGATAATAGAGCGGCGGTTCATACTTCGAATGAGAGCACCTACGGCAGTCATGTGAGACAGACGCTTTCTGATTCTGCCTTTCAGTCGGTTATGTAGATATTCAACGTCGTCCACATTTATGAAGTCCAAGTCATTTTCGTCGAACTCCTCAACTGTGCCATCTTCTCTTTCTACCTGAAAGGCAGGATAGTATACTTTCGCTCTTCTGCACATTATGATGTTGAGGAGTTTCTTTATCTTAGATTTCGAGACTTTGGACCTCCTTTCCCTGAGCATCAACTGGTTGTACGCGGCCTGTTCAGCTTTGGATATGTTGGTGAGTTCCATGAGTAAGCGCCTGCTGTAAATCCCTGGCTTTTTCCTGAACACCATCTTAAACCGTTCTTCCAGGAACGGATTCTGGAACTGCTCCGGAGGAAACTTTTGTAAAAATTCTTTGAGGCCCTGAACCGGGGGGGGGGGGGGGGTTCTTTTATCTCTGATGATTTAGCTTCTAGTAATTTAAAGATTTTCCCCCGCCGTTCTTGTCTTAACTCCTCTTTCAATTCAGGTGGCAGAGTATGTACCTCACCTTTAGAATACCAACCCACCCAGTAGAGATCACTTCTGTCATACATACCGGGCTGCTCAAGAGGGTCATCTAATCTATCTAACCGCCTGGTTTCGGAGGGTCCTGGCTCCATAAATTTCACTTGGGGTGCAGGTTGGATTATGGGTGGACTTTGAATTTGGGAGGGCTTTGGACTGTTTGGGATTCTAGTAGTGGAGCTGGGGGTGGAGAGTTTAGGAATTCAAAGGAAGATGAGGATTTTTGTGGTGATTCGGGCTAAGGCTTAGGGATGATTAAGGGTTGGATGTCATCAGTATCGGAGTCTGAGTCAGACACCAATATGATTTCAACCTTTTCGTGGATGGGTTCGAACTCTACCATGGCTGTCATCGGATCCAATGGAGCTGGACCGTCAAACATGGGTTCGTCTTCTATCATCATGTACTCCTGAGCCTCGTGCATCTTATACCCTGACCCCTGAACGTCTGTACTTTCTGATACTGCTCCCCCTTCAATCAACATTAGGTCCTCAGACTGAGTCTTCTGACGCTTCTCCCCCTCATGACGATCAGGGTCGTCCTGATCGTCATGCTTCCTCTTTTAGGACATAGCCTGTGGACGACATTGGAGCTCGATAACAGCAGATTCTAGACGGTCCATGCGGGAGTTTAGTTGCTCCTAGACTTGAAGTATTAAGCGGTTTTGCGCGTCTATTTTATCTGACAGTTCCTGAATCATCATTTGGACTGATCGGGTCCCTGGTGGAGGCACATCCTCAGTAGCGACACCCTTACCCTTAATTAATGATAGAAGGGCGGTATGTCGTTCCTCGGCAGCCTCTTTGTGGGCGTCCAGGGCAGCCTGGGTAACAACACCGGCAGCACGTAGAGCTGCCGTTAACATCTCTATGTTTATTTGGAGATGCCCTGAAGTGGATGGCGTAGATGGAACCACTTCAGGTCTTCCTTCTGTCATCTCTGGCTCCACAATCGGATTCACAGATCCAGAAGTTTGAGGAGCCGCCACAGAGGCAGCTTGTTGATGGGACGCCACGAAGGCGTCGTGCGATGTGTGTGGGGGTGGGGAGTGAATCGTGGGAGAAAGATGTTCGGTCACATAGGGCGGAGTGTGACCTTGTTCAACACCACGGCTCTCCAAATGAGAGGGTGATGACATGCGTGGTAAATCCCCGTGCAATGAAGTAGCACCCTGTTGAGAGGATGCTAAGTGGGTGGTTGGGGTGAGTTCGACCATCGGACTAATGGTCTAAAAGTGAGTTGTCTGGTTGATTGGGCTGTGGTCACCTCGGATGTTATTTCAATCCCTCTTACAACAGAGACGGTTCTTTCAGAATCCGCCATCTCTGCTGCCTCACCTGCTCCTCCCTCTCTCACACTCACAAGCTCCCGCTCACCGAGACCCATTGATTGTTCTACTTCCACCGCTTCTCCCTCTTCCTCACTCACTCTAATCTCACCTTCGGACTGGGTAGGCTCAGTTGGATCTGACCGAGACTCATCCGGATAAAATTTTCTCAAATACGCCCTAACCCTTTCAGATTGCACTCCCTTTGAAGAAGGGACAGTGAGATTGTCATCACTGGTACAGAAGGACCCCCTTTTGGCAGATTAAGCATTTGAATTTCAACTGTTGGGTAGACATCTGCCTCTGGACGTTCATGTATGTCGTCGTCGTTGTCCATGGCATACTGAATTATTAATTGTAGAAAACGCTGGAGAGGGATGTATTTTCGTCCGCGTTTGGTGCCCCTCTCCAGGTGAACTCTCCTCAATTCCTCGAAGAGGAATGCCGCGTAATCAAAGTGTCTGTCGAAAGCAAAGGCAGCGAACATTGCTAAGACTTGAGCTGATGTGAGTCGTCGCCAGCATGCTTGGCGGTGAAGAACTTGTTGATGACGTCAAAAAGAATCCTCCAGTGAGCCTGGAGATTCTTGGTCCTGAAGTCTGAAGGTTTGGTGAGTGGACCCTCATATCCCAAGGTTTGAATTTCACTAAGGGTTTCTTGGAGGGAAGGAATGGGGGCAAAGTGAAGGTGATTCAGGGAATGAGCTTCAGCAGGTAGGTGTAGGATATGGCGTATGGCTGCGGTGGTTATTTTGACTGGGACACAGTCTATGGTGGTGGTGAAGTGTGGTTCGGCATCGGCGACAAATTTTATCCGATGCCAGAATTGTTGAAGGTAGATTTGGGGGACGGAAATGGATGCGGAAAGGGAGTAGTAGAGTGGGTGGTTTGTAAGGATGTCAAAGGCTAGAGTTTTGGTTTCGTGGGTAAGAATGGACACATCAAGCTGCCAATTATGTGGCATGAACTCAACGAATTCGGCTTGGGGAAGAATGGATTCTTCGGGTAACTGGGCATTGTTATTGGGAATGGGGGGATGGGGTATGGTAAGTATGACTGTGGGTTCCATGATTCCTGTAAAGGTGCATCCAAGTTAGAACAGAAGACTTTAGATGATAAGACATTGATATTAAGTCTGGATAAGTGTGAAATAGAAACTGCCTGATCTGTTTAAAGCATCGGGTCTTTATTAGTAGACTGGAATTCTACTGAATAAAGTCCAAAGTCAATCGTTAAGAGACCAATGTTAGAACAAGCATTTTCAATCAAACACTGATCCTAACTCTAACCAATGGTGCACCGGAATGAAAATCTTTTTGGGTTTTTGATTTATGATGAAAATGCAAAAATGGAAAAATTTTAAAAATATGCTAAGTGTTGGATTTCGGATGGACCGAATTCGGATCCAGCTGAAATCCGGATGATAAATGATAATGGTTGTGATGGTCCGAATTCGGATGATGTGATGGATGTGGATGGTCCGAATTCGGATGGTGATGTTAATTCGGATGTGGACCGAAATGGAGTGGATGTATGCAATGAGAAGGAATGGTATGAATTCGGATCGAATCCAAAATTCGGAAAGGGACTGAATTCGGATCTCATCTGAATTCGGATGCACAGTAAATGAGAACTTAGACTTAATGAAAAGTTTGAACTTTCTTTGAAGGACCGAATTCGGATCTACAGTGGTCCGAGTTCGGATGCACAGTGTCCGAATTCGGTCTTTATAGTTGAAAATTTTGTGAATTCCTTTTAAGGGACGCATCCGAATTCGGGGTTTGGTCCGAATTCGAACGTCCGAAGTTCAACAGTTCATTAAATTCGTTCATGCAGCATGCAACGTGAACAGTTGAAAATTTGATAAAAATGCATGAAACTGAAGATCCTAGACTAAAAACAAGTAAGGAACAATTCATTTAACTACAACTAACTAAAAGAAGCAGATTAAGTGACCTAAAAATAGCAAAAACCGAAAGAACAAAGTAGAAAGATTTTGAAAATCAAACATGCAATTTAGTAAGTTAAATGCTGAAATAAAGTAAGAAAGAGGTTACTTGATAGTGCCGAAGTCGAAATAAGCAAGAAAAACGAGGAAAAACGATGATATACTAAGCTTGAAAATCGAAAATGGAGGTTGGGCGGCGGTGGGTGTGCGACGGGGAGGAGAGAAAGAAGAAGAAAAAAGATTTGAAATTTTCTTAAGAGTGAAGTAAGTGGAAATGTTGACCGTTGACCCGCCTCTTTTAAAGGGGCTCAGGTCGGGTCGGGTGCACAAGGATTCGCGCCCAAAATTGCTTATGGGCCGCCGGATAGAAACAACAAAACAACAAAATAGTGTGGGCTTTAAACAAGCATTTTAAACAATAAAAATTTTTTGGCCCAATTAAAACACATATTTTTGTATTTTCCTTTGTAACAAAAAGAAAACAAATGTAAAATAAAATATTTTTTTGTAATTTTCTTTTAACAATTAAATTAAGACAAAATAAAATTAATAAGATGAAAATATTTTTTTTTGGCTTTTTGACAAATTTAAACAAATAAAATAAAATCTTTTTGTGATTTTCTGACCAATTAAATTAAACCTAAAAATCTAAAAATTAACCAACCTAAAATTTAAACAAATTTTAACTAAGAGAAATAATAAAAATAAAAGGAGCAAAAAAATTACAAAAATTAACATCCAAACTATACCCCCCCTCAAATAAACACCTATTCGCTTCTTTTTCTTTTTCAGATTAATTCCTTGAACCTATTTAGCCTTAAAGATACAGACAAACCTGGATTATATTTGCGTCCCACTCAGTGATGAACAATTCACACAACTATTTGTTAGGATCATTAATTATTAAAGATGTACATAGGTAAGGAAATATTGAGTTTTAATTTTGTGACATAATCCTTAAATTTAAATGACATATATTTTCTAAAATAAAGGAATTTCAAACACGATAGTTTGAAATTGAAGTATTTAAGACAATATCTGATATTTAATTGGAAGGTAGATTCAACATGCCGATATGGGATACTAAAAACTGAAAACGAAGTTCGTCTAAAGCTTTAGTAAAGATATCAGCAAGTTGATATTCCGTGCCAACAAAATACAACTCAGTTGTTCCCTTTTCTACATGATCTTCAATAAAATTATACCTGATATCTATATGTTTTGTTCGAGATTGCTGCACGGGATTGCAAGAGATGGCAATTACACTTCGAGAATCGCAGTAAATTGGAATATTGTTGAGTGACAATCCATAATTACGTAATTGTGTTCTCATCCAGAGCACTTGAGAGCAACAACTTGCAGCTGCTACATACTCAGCTTCAGCTATGGATGTTGAGACATAATTCTGCTTTTTGGAGGACCAACTCACCGGTCTGTCTCCCAAGAATTGTATTCCTCCCGATGTGCTTTTCCTGTCACCTCTACAGCCAGCAAAATCAGCATCTGAAAAGGCAGTAAGATCAAAATCGGTTCCCTTTGGATACCAGAGACCAAGATCGGGTGTACCCTTAAGATTACGAAAAATGCGTTTTACCGCAGTTAGGTGTGATTCTTTCGGGTCGGCTTGAAAGCGAGCACAAAGACATGTTGAAAACATTATATCAGGCCTACTAGCAGTCAGATACAGTAAGGATCCTATCATGCCTCTGTAAGTTGTATTATCGACACGTTTTCCAGAAGGATCGGTGTCTAACTTACAGTTGGAGGCCATGGGAGTTGCGATACTCGTGCAAGAGTCTAACTTATACTTCTTGAGAATATCAAGAGTATATTTCGACTGGTTCACAAAAATCCCATTTTCAAGTTGTTTGACTTGTAATCCGAGGAAAAAGTTCATTTCCCCCATCGTACTCATCTCAAACCTGGACTCCATTAGGGCTGAAAAATCCTTACATAAATTACTGTCAGCAGATCCAAATATAATGTCGTCGACATATATTTGTACTAGCATTATGTGTGGGCCTTCCCTTTTCGTGAACAGAGTTGTGTCCACCGCACCTTTGCTGAAACCAGCAGAGATAAGAAAATTAGAGAGTCTATAATACCATGCGCGAGGTGCTTGTTTTAAACCATAGAGGGCCTTGTCTAGCACATAAACATGGTCAGGTTTATGTGCATCAACAAATCCTTGTGGTTGTTCAACGTACACCTCTTCGTTAAGTTGACCGTTAAGAAAGGCTGTCTTGGCGTCCATCTGGTACACTTTGAAGTCTTTCTGTGCCGCATACGCCAAGAAGATTCTGATAGCTTCGATCCGTGCAACTGGAGCGAAGGTCTCGTAATAATCTATCCCTTCTTGTTGTCGGTAGCCTTTGGCAACAAGTCTCGCTTTGTTCCTTATCATAATGTCGTTCTCATCTCGTTTTTTCTTAAAGATCCACTTTGTTCCGATAACTGTTCGGTCTTTTGGCTTGGGAACTAACCACCATACTCTGAGCTGTTCAAACTGGTTGAGCTCTTCTTGCATTGCAACTATCCAGTCTGGGTCTTTTAGGGCTTCATCCACATGAGCTGGCTCTATCATACTAAGGAATGATGCGAAGAGACATTCATTAGCAGGCGCCCTACTTGTTTGGACACCAGTTGAAACATCACCAATGATTTGATCGGTTGGGTGACTTTGGGTCGATTTAGTCTCGTGTGGAAGGGGTGGTCGGGATGGAATCTCAGTGGTGAGAGTGGGGATGGATGATGATTCATGGTCAATGGTTTCGAGTGATGGTACCCCTGGTTCCGGTTCGAGTTCCAAGTGTTCAGATGAAGGAAGGATATTTGGCATTATATGCGAGGGTATTTCAGGAGTAGATTCAACTGCGGATGTATCGGTGGATGATGTTGATGGATGAGGATATGATGTGGATGAAGATGGAGCGGATAAAATTTGTGGTGCAGTTGAATTGTTGGATGGATTACCTACATTATTAGCAACATTAGACACATTAGCGTTAGGACCGAAAAATTCTACGTAAAAAGGATCAAATAAATTAACTAAATCGGAAGATGAAAAAGAAGTAGAGTGAGTAGAAGAGTCTCCAGGCATTTGTGTAATGCGTGGTCTTGTATGATCAACTTCGGGTGCCACTTCAGCCAACTAATCAAATGTGACATGCACACTTTCATTGACTGTCCTGGTTCGGGTATTGAATGCATGATAAGCCTTCGAGTTGGATGAGTATCCAATACACGTAAGTACTTGATAAAACGTACTTTATTCAGGAAGAGTTGATAAGGAGTTTTATTGAAGCGCTTATGGATTATGGAGCGATTCTGTGTATAGCAAGCCGTTGATACGGCTTCGGCCCACAAGAATGGAGGTCGCTTTGAGTAGGTTAGCATTGTACGAGCGGCTTCCACAAGGGTACAGTTACGCCTTTCCACGACTCCATTTTGTTGAGGTGTTCTAGCAGCAGAATATTGATGCTGAATACCTTTGGATCGAAGGAAGCCCTCAACTACCAAATTCTTGAACTCCCTGCCGTTGTCAGATCTGATTGATTGAAAAGACAGTTGATGTTGGGTTTCGACACTCTTTATAAAATCTATGATTTCTTGAGCTGTCTCATCCTTGGATCGCAAGAACTTAACCCAGGTATATCGTGAGTAATCATCAACGATAACCAACACATATCGCATCCCATTTATACTTTGGGTCCGCATCGGTCCGCATAAATCCATGTGAAGTAACTCCAATACTCTCTTCGTTGATGGTTCGGGTTTTGGTTTGTCAGACGATCATTTCATCTTCCCTTTCTCACATGCTCCACAAAGATGGTCTTTTTCATATCGTAATTCTAGGAGACCTTTAACCAGTTGTTTCGCAGCCAGCTTGTTGATGATTTCAAAATTCAAGTGGTATAACCTTCGATGCCGCAACCAAGAGTCTTTTGAAGAGGCTTTTGATAGGAGGCAGATGCTATCCTTAACCATGAGCTTGGCTACGTCTATGGTGTAAAGGTTTGAGTTACGGGAACCTGATAAAATTTATGTCCCATCCATACTCTTTACACTGCAGTTCTTAGCCCTAAATGTTACTTCTAATCCTTTATCGCAGAGCTGTGCTATGCTAAATAGATTATGTGATAATCCCTCAACATAGTCAACGTCCTTGATGACTAGATTATTTAAGACTAAGTCCCCGTATCCTTTTATATGAGCTTGATGGTTGTTCCCGAATTTTACCGTCCCGCAATATTGTTCAACTACGTTAGTCAGCAATTCTCTTCTCCCAGTCATATGCTTGGAGCAACCCGAATCCATATACCAGATGGATTTAGCCTGAAAAACAAATAAATTCATATAATGAAAACCTATTTGCATTCAAACACATCCATCTTTTATTGACAATCAAACCGTGTTCTGAACCGAGATGTTCAGAAAATATGATGAAATAAGACCGGGTCCCGAGCTGTGTGCACAGAAGCCAAACGTGTGGCTTTAAGCATAACCGACAAGTAGAAGAACGGGTCCTAGTCTATGATAACTAGAAGCCAATTCATTGAAGTATGAGTCTTGATCAGAAGTAACCAAGAACCATCTACATTAAGATCACACACCTTTGGGTACCCATCTCAATATGGGTTCTTTTTTGTCAGGAGTTCCTGGTGTATATGGCACATATGTAGTATTAGGAACCCATTTAGCAGTTATGTGTGGTCCAGATGCATAGCCTTTTGGAATCCATTGAAGATTGGATTTATTAGGCTTTGGAACCTTAGGCGATGAAATTACCTTCGGTTTTTGGCTATTTGAGACCTTTTTGACTTTTTCTTTGGTTTTGGGCCTCGGCAAAGGACAAGTCTCATTTTTCTTTATGGCCGATGATGCAACATTGTTTTTTTCTTTTTGCGAATTCTTTTAGCAGGATATGGCACAAAAGCATTCATTTCAGGAACTTGACGTCTAAAACGAGTTGGACATAAATTAAGCAATTCACTGAAAGAGTACTTTAAACAAAAAGAAGAATTCGTTACATCGTTACACACATTGTTTTCTGAGATTACAGGCATCCTATCTCTAGAAACAAATTCAATTGGCATTACAGCCTTCTTCACAAAAAAAACTTGAAAAATCCTGCATGGTGGTTTTAGGGACTCTTCTTACATAATCTGTAGAAACAAAACGATGAGAGTCACTATGCATGGAAGATTTAGTCTTTACAGATTTTTCTATTTATTGGTGAGTGGGTTTCTTAAAAGACTTGGATTGAATCTGAGTCTTTTTAGAAACCTCAGCTTAAAAGGTTTTGAGCACTCACATTTACAACTGACAGAAGAATTTTCAGTTTTAGTCTTGCCTTTGTTGGATGACACAAATGGGATTTTGGTGGGATGAGAAATTGTTGGTTCTTTTAATAAGTCTTTCAATGTTTGAGAATCCATGTCAAATTTTTCTCTGTAGACAGTTAAATCTACAGATTGTTGAAAATTTTGATTTACCAATTTTTCTTTACTCTTAAGAAGAGCTTCTTGAAAATCAAGTGCTTTCTTTTGAGTTGACTTTAATTCCTTTTCTAAAACAGTATTTTGATGTTGAAGAACTTTTGTAGGAATATAAAGACAAGGAATTGGTTTTACAGGTTCTGCTTTCATTTCGGCTTCTAAATAACTTGACAAGAGGTCTTCCTCTAAAGTGGGTACTCTAGAAGGATAACTCTCGTTAAGTTCTTCATATTGAAAATGTATTTCTTTTTGTTTAATTTCAACGCGTTTCTCATCCTCTTAGGTTAAAACTTCTTTTGACGACTCAAAAAAGAAAGATTTATGTCCAGCTCCCATATAATTCATGTCATAAAATAAAGGTAAAACTCTTTGAGCCTTTTCCAAATATTTAGGATTTTTAAAACCGATTCATTCTTTAGAATGGTAAAACCTAGTTTCTTTGGGCCGATTCAAGTGAATGGTTTGTTCAGTTTGACCCCGTTTTAAAAATGCATCGTCAAGGGTCTTTATTCGTAAGTACAAACTTATTCTTTTTTCTTCTATCGTTTTGTATTTTTCTAAGCTGTCTATATTTTCCATACAAACTGTCTCTAATTGTTTTGAAAGAACGGATATTTCTTCTTTTAAAGAGAGCTTTTCATTAGATAACCTATCCATACAAGATTCTAGGTATATATTCCTATCCTGAACATCTACCTTTTCGATTAGCATTTGTTTATCACATTATGATTAGTTAACCACTTTGATTGATATAATTCAGACGCCTCTTTTAAGGTTTGGGCTAGATGTTCAGCTTGCACACACTGTTCAGTTTCAGCATTTAACCTAGCTTCAAAATCAAGTATATGTGTGTGCAATGTACATTCACTATTTACAGATAAATTATTTACATGCTTTTGATTGTAACAGGAATATACCTCTCGTGTCTCTGAATCGGATGACGAACATTCGGGATCGTCGGATCTGGCCATCAGACATGCAGTTGGATTTGTCGTTGTCTCCACCTCATCAGCATTGTCTGAATCTGAAGCAGTTGTAGTGGCATGGTTATCCAATCCCAGACGATCAACCATATAACAATTCTTTCCCTTATCATCCTCTTCGTCGGTATCTTCAGCATCCCAGTAGTCTTCCTAGGCGACGAGAGCCATGGCATCTGTGCGTTTCTTGGCGGCCTCCAAATTCCGCTCATAGTAGCCGACGTCCCTGTCAAACTTGTTCTTACATTCCCAAGCAAAGTGGCCCGGTTTCCCACACTTATAACAGAGACGCTCTTCAGCGCCTTTCGTGTCTTCGGCTCTCGGTCTCTTATCCCTTTTTTCCACCGGCCTCTTGTCGACGCTACGAGGTTCTTGGCTTTCATCTCTCCTTGTATCCCGACAATGATACTCTCTTCTATCGTCCCATCGGTCGTCCCTGCGGTCATCACGATCATCCCTACGATCATCACGTCTAGCGTCTCGCCTTTCATAACTACGATCATCTCGATAGCCGCGTCTATCGTCGTATCTCCTTTCATCCCTGTCATCCCTGCGATAGTCGTCCCGACGATAGTCATCGCGTCTTTCATCCCTTCGTTCATCTGAGTACCTCCGCGGACAGGTGTCGTACCGTAGCTGATTATTAGTCTTGTTAGAAAAACGTCGTTGTTGGAGACGATTTGTCCACAAGGCTATTTGTTCTTGAATGACCGCTTCTTCCTCATCCAATACCTCACGCGGAGGAGAAGCATATCTATACTGTGACGAAGATGAACCTTGTGCAAAAGATGCAGTGGGAATTCTTGTTGGAGATCAAGGCTAGGGAATCAGTGGGTTTGATGCCGGTGTTGGCGGATAGCAATAAAGATGCGAGTTGATTTGCCATTTGTTTTTGTTGATCCACATCACCCTGATACTTTTACAACTTTTTAAAGACCACGTTGATCGATACTTCGGGAATGTTCAGGTTTCGTCGTATGGCCCGGCATGCAATATGTCACTCGGGAGCTAAGGCTGAAAAGAACGGGATGTTTATGTCATCCTTGTCCTTTTTGATGTGAAGTTTGTTTAATTCATTCAGGACTGAACAAAACCAAGTAAATGTAGCGTGTAGCGACTCCCCGTCTTTGGCTCGGAATTCGGTGAACTTACCCTTAGCTTCCTCAATTTTCGCTCGGTCATCTAGATCTGCCCCCAGCATTTGCACTTCTAAATCGTCCCACATTTCTTTAGCAGACATTTTGCTGTCTACTCTGACTAAGATATCAGTGGGGAGGGCCTGATAGATCAGATATTCGACCCTCTTATCTACATGCTGCCTGTCTCGCTCGGCATCATTTGCGGGTTCCTTTTCAACCTTTGATGTGAGTACAGGGGGGGTCAGCCTCGGGTCTAGCCGCTATTTCCCGATAGTAGATAACGGGGCCCTCAGATATGGATTGAAGCATAAGGTTTCCGTTGGGTTGCATACCGACAAACTTTAAGAACCGAGACTTCCATTGTTCATACTCATCAGGATACATAACAGGTGGTCTGTTCTCGGATCCGAGTACAAGAGCTTCATGAGACATGATTTCGGGTGCTGATATGAACGAATAAGATCTTGAAGGTGGAAACTGGAATCAGATGGACTGGACTGCGGATGAATAGTACTCTGGATGGTACTGATTCAGACTAAGGTGCTGAGTTCGGATGTAACCGAAGTCGGATGACTATGTGGGTTCGGAAAGGAGCCGAGTTCGGATGAACAGTGGCTTTGACAACCGCTCGTCGTAAAGCGTTCAAAAATAATTTATAAAAACACCAATCACCTTAACTTATAGCTAGGGTAAGTGGGATCGTCTCCTCAGGGAGCATATGGTTATCAATAATATTCTACGATTACTACAAATCGAAGCTAATGCAACACTTTTGATGCAACACATTTAAAAATTGTTGCTTTTTTATTTAAGTTCGCTCTAAAGCAACACATTGACAATAAGTGTTGCATATAATGATTTAATGCAACACTTTTTTTAAAGTGTTGTCATTTTTATTAAAAAAATGCAACAATTTTCTAAAGTGTTGCAATTTTTACTAAAAATTGCAACATTTGTTTAAAGTGTTTCATATTTCAATAAAAAATGCAACACATTTTTAGAGTGTTGCATTTATAATGAAAAAATGCAACACATTTTTTGAGTGTTGCATTTATAATGAAAAAAATGCAACACATTTTTAAAAACATGTAACAGTTTTTTAAGTGTTGCATTTATAATGGAAAAAATATGACATGTTTTCAAGTGTTGACCATACTATTTTTTCTTGTTTTGTAAATAAAATACAAGATTTGATAGTACATGTTTTTTTTTTTTTTTTTAAATACAATTAGAAAATTGGAAACCCTAGCCATTTCACATTTGAAAATTGGTTCTCGTATAGAAACTACTACAAAATACAATAAATAGCCCCCAAATCGAGCTGCTATTTTGACCGGGTTTTATTGCTTCAGTCACTAATTTTTTAAGATATAGCCCGATTTTTATAAATAAGCAACCAAATTCCATTATACCCGTGTTTTTTTTTAAAATAACCCGGTTCATATATAAAAACTCGGGCTTCTCTCGTTAAAAGAACCCCTTGCCCTCCGTAGTTTTATTTCCCTCCTCTACTCCTTTTTCCCTCTCTGATAATTTCGTTTCTCATTCTCAACCCCCTATCGATTACTTTCCCTCTCTTCTGCCTTAGCGATTCGTTCTATTTTCTCCCTTCAGACTTTGTCGGTGATGGCGCTGCTCAGGCAACAACCTATTCAGGCGGAATGTGTGCGATGACCACTCTTTAACCTAGTTTTTGATTAGTGGTGCTATCTCACACGCCAGTGCATAGATCAATCTTCAATTTGATGAAGGTATCATACCCTCAGATCCAACCAGTGCAGAGACCAATCTCCAATTTAACCTAGTTCTCTCCCACTTTCGCACACCTGTACATCCCCTCCGTACATAGATTTTGTCGATGCCCTAATCCTGAGCCCAATAATGAAAGTGGTTCAATCCCGAGCCCTATTCCATCGATGAACAGCCCACTATTGGAGACACACCATCAAAGGTTTGATTTTCATAGGGTCTCAGATTTTTTACTTTCTGTATATGAATTAATTTCTTTATTTCGGTATATGAACTATTTCTTGTTTCTATGTATTACTAGATTTTGCAGCTGTAGATGAATTAATGGATGTAAAAATTTTGCGTTTCCTTGAATGTGGTTTCAGAAAGGTGAAAATATTTCTTGTTATTTTTGTAATTGAACCTTATATAGTTTGGTTCCAGATCGAAAATCCATAGATATTGCTCTATGGGGCCTGGTATTGGAATTGGTACTGTTTGGACTACTGCTATGCTCCACTCAGCAACTGCCTTCACCATTGTTGTAGCTACTTTAATTGTATGCTTACTGATTAGTTGTTTGGAATCTTAATTTTATGGGTTTTGTTGTCTGTAATGATAAATAGGTGATACTTTTTCTACAAGAAAAGCATACCAATGACATGGCAAAATAAGGTTATCGAGATATATGGGAACTTGAGGTAATTTGAACTACAATGGCTTGAGGCATAATGACTAATTCCAATAATTATGTGCATTTTCATCTTGTTAACAACTCCAGGTTTAATGTTGCTATTTCCCTATACAAGACTTATGAAGATGTACTAATTCAATACAAGGTATTTTTTCCACTCTCAATGTGATTTAAAGTTTGTTTGATTTGACAAGTGTTATTTTAATTGTTTAACATATTGATCGGTTATTGTAATGTCATTTGGCATCTGATAAATTCTGTTTTGATGATTGAAAATTAGTACATCATTGATATTTTCTGTTTTCTGGTTTATAGAATTAAGTCTTGAATTGGCCATGTTTGTTATTGAACTATCTTGTTCATTGTTTAGAGTTGTGTCCTTTGAACAAAAGACAGGCTTTGGAAGTACTAGACCCAATTGTGTAAGAAACCCCATTTGGGTGCTAGAAACACCCTGTCGTATTGAAGCTCTAATATACTTTTTTACATGATCTGTTTCAGAAAATTGATCTGTTATATGTTATATGTGTGTGTGTGTGTTGCAGGCTTTTATCACTCTTGTTCTTTTATAAATATAAATTAGTACGTAGATGCAATTAGTATTATTTCTTTGGTCCAATTACATAAGCATGTTATCATCATTTGCAAAAGCTGCTTTTAATGTTACAGACACGATGCACTGCTGTATCCAACATGTAGTTCATTTATTTGTTGAAAGCAGATTATACACTACACTTAAACACATTAGATAATTAAGATTGAGGCAGCTCTGTTAGTAAGTCAAGGGACTTTAAACATCTGAGTTACTGGACACATATCAGTCCTAGACTCAGCATGTTGCTGAGTTACGGACAGCACCTTCACATACAGACCCACAACTCACACGCCACACAATAAAATCTGATTTTTATGCAGAATAAAAGGGCAATTTAAAGCATCAAATGATCAATCGATAACACTTTAATGAACACTAGTCGAAGGCCATAGACCTCCTTGGTCTAAGTTAAGGTTCAAAGAAAACTGAAACAGGGACCATTCAAGTTGCTACTGATTTTGTTTTGTGTTTTTTTTTTATAAATTGCACACATAAGTTCACAATGTTGTTGTCCATTCTATTTCTTAATTTCCCAACAAATTAACTAAAAGTTACTATTTTGAGTTTAGTTACTATCTACTAAAAGTTACTCATTTAAGTTTGGTTTAATTTAGTTTAATGACAGTGAGAGTGTCATCACCCATCATATAAACATTTTGGTTGGTTTAATATCCTCCTATTTCTTTTGGATTATGCAATCAAAGCAGAAATGGACAAGATTAATTATTCTGTGCCATGTCAAAATAACCCCAATAGTCAGCTAGCAAGTTATAAATCAATGTAAGCATGTATTTATCATGAATATAGATACCAATCGGTCATATACTCAATTGGATTTTTTCATGAAGGATCAATATTTGAAAACTCGACTATGATACCTGATTTTCTTAGACTTTAGAGGCATTGCTAAATTTTTCTGTGATTTTCCTACCTGTGAAAGAATTGGAAATTAGGATGATTAACAATTAAGTTGAAGTTAATTTTTTTTTTACCATAATCATCGCGTTGTTGCTGACATTGTAATTATCTGGAGTCATAATTTTGTTGTCAAGGAAATTTATGACATTAAAAATATAAAAAGCAAGAACATATAAAAAGGTTGTGTGTTTTAATTTATTTGCTGATGTTGCTACTATTAATCTTCTGCCAAGAGAAATGGGGTTGGTGTGTTTTAATTCATTTCCGTTGCATAATTGGAAATTAATGTAACTGAATGTTATTAGAAGCAGAATTGTATGAGACCATATATTTTCAACGTATAATCAAAAATAAAATCAAGAAAACAAATAGAAAGTTATCCATACTTTGTTCTCGTTGGTTGTGATGGTGTGATGATACAAATTTTCAAATGAATCAAGAATGAAACTTGTAGTAATATGGTTATTTATAAGGGAAAGCTAAATTGTAAATGCATGTTTGATTGAAGCTGTACATGTGTCCTAGAAATATGTAGACATGGTAAAGAAAGTAAGTGAACCATGTGGCAAATGAGATCATGTTTGCTAGAACCTTTAATTGATATTATTACAGTTTGTTGCCATTATTTATTTAAGGGATAATTGTATAAAAAGGTACTTGTATAAAATAATGAGATATTCTGGGTTGCTTTCGGTTTTAAGAATTTTTGAAATTTATTATATTATTGTTTAATTATGTACTTCAATAGTTTGCTTATATGTATTTTAAAAAACAATCAGACACGTGTGTGTGTGTGTGTAGCAAAAGGAACTGAAGAGGGTACTTACTGTGCTTGAACTGTTTAAACGGACTCATAAGAGGAAATACAACGCCTTTGTTGATAATGAAGCACAAGACACATGGGTAAGTAACTTATTCTATAATTGATTGATGCATTTACTTATTTTATTGCTATTTTTTTGCTACACTACTTAAGTTCAATTTTAGTTATAATTTAATATTTAAATGTTCGAATGATAGTTATGATTTTAGTTTTAGAACTTGTTTGACAATATCTTGCCTGGAGGTACAAATGATAGTTATAATTTAATATTAAATGTTCGAATGATAGTTCAATTTTAGTAACAAAACTGTGAGACGGAGGTACAAATTTGACAATATCTTGCCTGGAGAGGTGGGTTTTTTTCACATGGGTTACATAATATATTATCTAGATATGAGGGTGACCTTAATTGTTGGTGACTATGTAGGAAATTGGATTCTCTTATGTGATACTAGTCATTTGTAAAACAAACAAATGTTCAGGCATTTTTTTAACTGTTGTAAGAAAATTCATGCCAAAAATTAGAAGCAGCTAGTCAAAAATTAGAAGCAAATAAAGGTGTTGTCTTTTCTAATATGGCTTATTAAATAGATAATAATAAGCAACATTCTACATATATACATACATACATACATACATACATACATACATACATATATATATATACACACACACACACACTTATCTACTTGCAGATTCTTGATAAAAAGAGCCTGAGTCCTTTATGAGTCCTTTGAGGAAAGCTTATTGTAGCTCCCTTGATGCGCTTTTACGGCGTGAGGTAAGAATCATAAACCTGTGAATTTCTTTTTGTATTCAATAGTGATGAGTTTATATTAAGCTAGCTCTGTTTATTCTTAGAAGAAGTTGTCTAATTGCACATGCCACATCTACCAAATTCTAAACTAACTTCCCCTTCTGGGTTTCATAGCTTTTTAAATAATTTGGTATACATTTAAGCATATCCCATTCCCTACTAGTTTGGGGTGAAAAACTTGTTTTCCCTTTTTTATCTGATTTTCTTGTGTTTTGTGTTCACACCATAAAAAGTTAAGCAACTGAGGTTATAGAAAGGAACAATTCACTGGAAAAAATGCATACTCACGTTAAAGAGAATTTTTTGTTGTCTCTGTTATAGATGCATGCATGTCAAGATATTTGATGCATGCATGGTACAACTGAATTATCTCACTAAAGAAAAAAAGTATACGTGTGAAGAATTGAATCTCGAGGGGCACTTTTAATCCAACAAGATGCGACTAGGTTGCCGTTTTATTCGTAATAGGTAAAGGCGCCTAAACAAGAATATAAAAAAATATAGTAGACATAATAAAAAATAAAGAAACTAGCATGGTTTGGTGAATAAAAAAGGTGTAAGTACCAATAGTATTGAACCGCATTGGTTATGCCTTAAAGATTCAGCAACTCTAGGTAGGGCAATAAATGCCAAAAAGCGTCATTAAGATTATCAATATTATTTCATATTTTGATCTAATTTCGGCCTGTGAAGTTTCTAACGAGCTGTCGTAGCTGGTACTAAAGGCACCAAAGGACTTGATTAAGGGGTTGCAACTTGATCATCTTTCTAATTAGGTGTGACAAGGGGGCTCGGTGTTGTTCATTGTAATTGTTCATGATAATATGAACGTTGCTGTCCATATTGAACTATTGTGAAGTCTACTCTTGAAGCAATTCCATACAACATTAGAACATCAAGCATTGAACAAGGGTTATATATTAGCACAACGCCAGTAAAATCGAATGCTTAGATTGAGATGAGAGAATATTACATTGATGTTCTTGGTGACTTGCACAACACTTTTTCTCTCTCAATCAGATCCGTGTATGTGTATTCCTTCATCCCCTCCATAACAGTACACATACACTCCTATTTATACACAATACAAAGTATTGAGTATTTACACAAACAATCCCTGAACTTTTTCAATAAAATTGATTACAACTCTATATAAATCTGTACCCAACAACTATTGGAATCAATATGTAGGCATTGTAGTTAAATATATGTTTTATTGTCGTTTTTATAAATGTACTTTGTTGTGTGGTTAGGAGTAATAGGATATCAATGCTTTTTTTTGTTTCTATTGCAAATATCTATTAATTGCATTATAATTTGTATATGGGTCACACTAATGCAAACATTTGTGCAGTCCTGGTATATTTAATGTGTAAGACTGTGTTTAAATACGTGTTTTGTTAATGTTCAGGTTGGTTACTTTCTTTTGACATATGCAAAGTGATCGACAGAAGGAGAGTAGTGCATGATAAGCGTCGGTTTCGTGTGAAAGAAATTACAAGAAGAGGAATTGAATAGCATTCCCAATATTGTAGTTATGTTTTTGTTGTATCGCGTTATACATTTGATGATCCTTATTTGGTTGTAGCGTTTATATCGTGAAATACTTTTTGATCATATGTTTTGAAATTGGATTATTTTGTTATTGATTGTAAGGAGAAAACTTAACAACAATTAAAACATAATAAGTGTTGCAATAGATTGATAATGGTGTTGCATTTACATAAAGTAACATTTGATAAGTAAAGTGTTGCTATAAGTTGGTAACAATAAATTAAAAGTGTTGCTTTAGAGTATAAAAAGTGTTGCATTTAAAACGTGTTGCATTAAAAAATAATGGCAACACATTAAAAATGTTGCTTTAGAATATAAAAAGTGTTGCAATTAAAAAGTGTTGCAATTAAAAAGTGTTGCATTTATAAAATAATGGCAACACTTTTGAAAAGTGTTGCATTATCTAGTGAAAGTGTCGCTTTAGACCTAAGGCGACGTTGACTAAGGTGGCACTACATAAAGTGTCGCATTAGGCCTATAGCAACACTTTTAAGGCCTAACACAACACTTTTCCCATGTTGCAATAGGTTCATTTTGTTGTAGTGATAGTTATTAACTAATTAATAAAAACTAATTATTAAACTAATTGAAGGTAAAAACTAATTATTAAACTAATTGAAGGAAGTAAGCGATTGATATGAACTTTGGAAAATTAATTATATCTTTGTTACGAAAACTTAAAGAATGAAGTAAGAACACCAACGACTTCGGATTTAGGGTTTGGGTGGAATTATAGATTATTGACCTAGGGTTGCAAATAACTTAAGTATTTATTATTCCGTTTAATTATCTTTGTAACCTAACCACATAGACATAATTATGACAATCACATCTATTGCAATCCGTATTTTGGGCACGAATCGTGTCATGTTCACAGTCCGTCTTAACTCCTAATCTAATGAGCTCGGCACGACATGTAACACGGCTACGACGCGTCTTACGATAAAGATATAAATAGAAGCGAACGGAACAATATATTTAAATAGTAATCACACAGAAAACTAGATAAAACATATCGTTCGTTACAATAATAAACTAATGCAAAACATAAACACTTAGCTAAGAAACAAACCCTTGAACGATAATAGCGAGATCATTACCAACGCGTACGAAACATTGAAATTGTCAGGTTGTTGGATTGATGGTTGAAAGATGGAGCGTAGAGGGAACCAAACCCCCAACCCTTCGTCGTTGGTTTCGCGCAGACTACATCGCGATTGATGAATCTGGATCTTTCTTCCTCTTTTTCTCTTCAATTTTCGTCAAAATATGTGTATTTTTTCGTCTGGAAGCTTGTCGTATATATAGGCAGCTCTGAAACCCTAAAAAAACGCTGAAAATTATTTTAATGGGTGGGGCGCAGCCGTGGGCGCAGGCCTGCGCCCCACCCTGCGCTTGGGTCAAAAATCCCATATTTTGGCAGGAAAAATTGTTCTGTTGAGCACTGTGGGGAGCAGGCCTGCACCCCAGTCTGCAATTGACTTTCCTACAAATGTGCTCCGATTGCACCAAAGTATTGCACTCAAATTTGCGAGACTTGTACTTGAGAGGATTACCTACATGTGTAATGAGTTTTATCAATAGTAGAACATTCCAAGGCATAATTTACTCATTTTAACTCCTTTTAAGCTTTAACCCTTCAATTGATAAATAACAATTAAATGTAGCATTATACCAAGATTTAATACATAAAATTATATCATTTAAACACATTAAAGGCGGTATAAAATGAGCTGATCAAACATCCCCAACTTAAACCTTGATCGTCCCGAGCAAGAAAACTAAATCAGACTTTAATGTTTCAGATTTCATTTACCAAGCATGCGATAAATCTGTGACTCTCTAATTAATTTATCAAATTAGTAACAGTCTTCATACTAAACGTTCATGCATGATCATAAATAAAATAACATTTCCGTTACACTGTGTTAAAACCGTTATCAACACTTTACCTCCCAAACATTCCTCACCATAAACCACCTTTTTTGCTCAAGGTTACATGCATGCAATTTTACCGGTTTTGACGCTTATAATTGACTCACTTATCATTTGATAATTTCTCTCTTTTATTTTTTTAGCACACTCATGAGTTATTTCATTAAGGGTTTGAACATGACTTTCTAAAGAGTCCATGTAACGGAAAATTGATCAACCGCTCCCAAACCAGTTGGCTTTAGGGGGTTAGGCATAAAATACCCCTCAGACTTCTTTTCCAAACTCGTTAGGCCACCCCTTACAATTTAAGCACCTACGTCTCACGGGTTTACTTGCAACACTCCCCCTTATTGCTTAGGTGTATCGATATCTTTTGAAATGTTGGTTTTGATAAAGTGTTTTATTCTTTAAAACCACACATAAGTGTAACATACTCAAATCCTTTTATTAAGTTCATGCATGCACATTCATTATGCCTCTTTTTAATAATTTTCAAATTAACTCGATCGTCACCGATATCACTTGGTATTAATCTATTTCCTAATTAGAATCATCATTTTAAGTTACTTGCTCAAACCAAAATAAATTAGGGAGATAAGACCAGTGCATTTCTACTTTTAATTGGTTAATCAAAACACTATTATTCAAGGGTGAACACACAAATGTAAAATAAAAACTAAAAACTAAAAAATCATGAAATACTAAACTAACTTAGATGCACGAACACTCACACACTAGTATTCATAAATATAATAGAAGGAACGAAGAACCTGATCATCGAATGCAAAATCCAAGGGTTGAGCGCCTTCTATCTTCCGCAATGTAATCATCCACTCATATAACCACATCTCCTTGCAAGTCAATCACTCCTCCCCATCCAAGTTGTTCAAAACATTCGATGACACCTTAATTCTCAAAGTCTTCCCTAACTACTCGTCTCTCGACAACATTCTCCCCTTTACACTTTGCTTTAAATAAAGCCTTCCGTATGCTTGAATTTTATTGTGAAAGCGTCATAGAAGGGGTCCATTGATCTAGTCTGGATTGTGATGTCGTCCTAGTCCGTTTATTTCTCCTTTGTGAATTCTCGCAAGACATCTGTAATAGTAGAAATCATTAAATCCATGATATCGAAACAATAATCAAATGTACTCAATGGCTAAAAATTAATTGCATGAAAGCTTCGTAAAATTAAATCTATCAAATTAAAGTCACTTTCACATACCACTTGGTTCCCGTAACCATGAACACACTATAATGAACTTGGATATATAGTTATAAAAAATTCTTTTGTGGACTTATAAAGCGTAGCACATTATTTCATTCTTAAGGCTATTTCAATAAAACAACACAAAAGTCCTAAATAACTTAGAAAAATCCAAGCCAACACTGTTTAATCAATTTTGATGCAGTCCGCAACATACAATTGTATACGAGCATACTATTGACTTCTTGGAATTATAATCTTTCATGCACGTGAAATCAACACATATAAATAAACCTTATAAAATCACGTGGCAAGACTTCGCTGTATAATGCTCATGTGGTCCCAAGATAATCACGTTAACTATCATGCATACAATTCGTGTACACAATCTTACTTTTTAGCATATCATAATATTGATGCTTAGTCAACTATAATAAGTCAAAATCTTCTTATTTCCACCATTGATTACAATCTTACTTTTCTTAAAGACCAACACCAAGCACAAACAAGGAGACATCAATAGTAAATATAATATTACATACCTTTATGAGATTCTGTGAAATTAGGGACTAAAATGATACTCAAATAACTCTCAGTCTTGTAAGAGAGATCCCAAACCCAGATTTTATAAACTTGAATCTTATGCAAAAACATAAAATCTAGGATGAATGCATGACTAGACTCAAGAATCTCGAGTGAAAATGTTTGGTTGATCATGTTCCCAAGGGTTTAAGGGTGGTGCGATGGTGTGGTTGTAATAGAGAGAGAGAGTTTAGGCTGCTGTGACTAATAATCCGCAGACTTTGAATTGTTGGATCGGTCTCAATTGGGTTGCCCTAAGGCACTGACCTCGAGGGTGTTGGGGCTTCGGTGGAGGCGTTGGCCGGCGCAAGGAAAAAGGGTGAGGGTAGGCTTCGAGAGTGGCAGCCAAGATCGCAGAGGGTGCTAACTTGGTGTGTGCGTGGAGTATGGCTGAAAAGAACACAACAAGTAAGCGGATTGTGGGTTCTGCATTTGGAAGGGCCGGTTTTAGTCTTGGGTTAGGTGAAAGAGATGGGCCAAAGTTCCTATTACACATAATTAGATTTGAGCCTTTAAGCATGCTAGAGTATAATTTAATCCTAAACCATGTAAAATATTTACAACCCTCAAGAACTAAATAACATTTTATATTTTTTTGCCTATTATTTATTTGGTTTTCGTCTTTTAATTCCTATACCTTTTTTCCAACTTAGTTATGCATTGTAGTCAAGTTGTAAATAATGCAAGATTATGCAACTAACTTACTAAAGTTGCAAATAACCCTTAAAACCGTAGGGGTTAATGGCTAAAACTTGATCCAAATATTTCCAAATAAAATCTCAAATAACTATTTTAGCCATAGAGTTGGGGTTGGAACAAACATCCCCAACTTAATCCCTTACTATGTTCCACTTGCATTATACTCATGTGATCCAAAATATATAATCTATAATGATGCAAAATAAATGCATATACTTGCAAATGAAACTAACTACAATGCAATAAAACGATTTATTTAAAAGAAAAAAAAGTAAGTAATCAATTATGCACTTGTGATTGGGGTGAGGGTAGCCCTCCCCAACTTAATTTCCAATGCACCTGTCTTTTTCTTTATAAATCATGAATGTTATGCAATAATAAACTATAGACTATAATGCAATAAAATAAAAATAAATAGAAAACTTAAAATTAAATAAACATAAATATACACTAAACCTCACTTTCGTAGGAATCACGATTGCACTTAGCATGTGCAACAAGCCTTTAAACCCCCCGGTAGCCTGGATGGACGAGTTATAGTCTCGTGAGGGTTTCTATTGAACACGCCCACAAAGTTCATTGGGTTGCCTCCCAAGAAGCGCTAAGTTTTACGTCTTCAGGCAGACGGTACCTCTTCAAGGTGGTTTGTCACCTTGTCCACACACATTACCCGGATATTTGATCGGTTTTCCCCTTCGTGCGATTCGTACTCCATAGGTACCTGAAATATCATGAAAAACGATTAACATTGAATTAGATCCAGTATCAGGCATAAAACTTTTTAAATAATAATTGAAATAAGGGAGTTCGAAATATGGAGTTGTCTCCGTTGATGGTTGTAGCAGATCTTGTATAACAACTTCACTTTCGACTCTCTCTTCCTCGTTAAAGTTTAGCAATTCCAAGGACGTCTCTTGATGGATATCTTGATGCTCGAATCCTCGGTCATCATCAAAGTCGTCATCCGGCTCCATGTACATCTCCCTCTCCGCTTCTTGTTTTAAAAAGAGATCGGTGATTTGCCCCCATGTGTTCACGAGATATTGGAGATGCTTGGTGTTTGCCTCCATAAATGTCATGCATTCCCTCAAGGATGTCATAACATTCTCTTGATAGCACCGATTTTCATCATATAATCGCTGCTGAGATGGATAATAATCATTATAATAATACTATCGGAATCCGGATGTCGTTCCCATCGATTGTACGAATCACGACTCGAGTAGTAAGAATCATGATTATCATAATTTGAATAATATTGATCATTATAATCCGAGTAATTATGTTTGGATGGATAATAATCATAATTGTATGAAGATTCCATTCCAAATAATTAAACAAGTAAAGAAAACAAAACAGAAAAAAACAATATAAAAACTAAATTAAAATTAACGGAAATAAAATAAAGTAAAATAAACCAAAGTAAACCTAAACAACTACCGTAAAACAAAATTAATAAGCACACTAGCTCTCCGGCAACGGTGCCATTTTGACAACCGCTCGTCGTAAAGCGTTCAAAAATAATTTATAAAAACACAAATCACCTTAACTTATAGCTAGGGTAACTGGGATCGTCTCCTCAGGGAGCATGTGGTTATCAATAATATTCTACGATAGTTATTAACTAATTAATAAAAACTAATTATTAAACTAATTGAAGGAAGGAAGCGATTGATATGAACTTTGGAAAATTAATTAGATCTTTGTTACGAAAACTTAAAGAATGAAGTAAGAACACCAACGACTTCGGATTTAGGGTTTGGGTGGAATTATGAATTATCGACCTAGGGTAGCAAATAACTTAAGTATTTATTATTCCGTTTAATTATCTTTGTAACCTAACCACATAGACATAGTTATGACAATCACATCTATTGCAATCCGTATTTTGGGCACGAATCGTGTCATGTTCACAGTCCGTCTTAACTCCTAATCTAATGAGCTCGGCACGACATGTAACACGGCAACGACGCGTCTTACGATAAAGATATAAATAGAAGCGAACGGAACAATATATTTAAATAATAATCACACAGAATACTAGATAAAACATATCGTTCGTTACAATAATAAACTAATGGAAAACATAAACACTTAGCTAACAAACAAACCCTTGAACGATAATAGCGAGATCATCAACCAACGCGTACGAAACATTGAACTTGTCAGGAACAAGTTTCGTAGTTGCTGGATTGATGGTTGAAAGATGGAGCGTAGAAGGAACCAAACCCCCAACCCTTCGTCGTTGGTTTCGCGCAGACTACATCGCGATTGATGAATCTGGATCTTTCTTCCTCTTTTTCTCTTCAATTTTCGTCAAAATATGTGTATTTTTTCGTCTGGAAGCTTGTCATATATATAGGCAGCTCTGAAACCCTAAAAAAACGCTGAAAATTATTTTAATGGGTTGGGCGCAGCCGTGGGCGCAGGCCTGCGCCCCACCCTGCGCTTGGGTCAAAAATCCCGTATTTTGGCAGGAAAAATCGTTCTGTTGAGCACTCGGTTGGGGAGCAGGCCTGCGCCCCAGTCTGCACTTGACTTTCTACAAATGTGCTCCGATTGCACTCAAATTTGTGAGACTTGTACTTGAGAGGATTACCTACATGTGTAATGAGTTTTATCAATAGTAGAACATTCCAAGACATAATTTACTCATTTTAACTCCTTTTAAGCTTTAACCCTTCAATTGATAAATAACAATTAAATGTAGCATTATACCAAGATTTAATACATAAAATTATATCATTTAAACACATTAAAGGCGGTATAAAATGAGCCGATCAGGCTTTGGACGGGAACCGAGTTCGGATGAACAGTGGTTCGGATGGACCAAGTCTAGGATGATGGATGGAGGATGAACCGAATTCGGATGGTCCGGATTCGGGTGAACAGTATCGAGTTCGGATGGGTCCTAAGGATTAATGAACCGAATTCGGATGGTCCGAATTCGAGTGAATAGGGACCAATACGGATGAACACTTAGGAAATTTTTCTGGAGGGAACACCGAATACGGATGGCCCGGATTCGGTTTGTCCGAAATGGAAAATGGTCCGAAATGAAAAGTCAAATTAAAGCACAAGACAAATTAAGTGAAGTAAATTCCCAGATCTGGACTTCGGATGGTCCGAAGTTCGGATTGGAACGAAACAGGATCCGAATTGGGCAATATTTTGGTACGAAGTACACTTAAAATTGGTCCGAAATGGACCGAAGTGAGGTCTGAATTAGTCCGAAATGAGTTCTATATGGTCCGAAATACAATCCGACTTGCTACAGTAATGGTCCGAAATACAACAGATATTCAATATTTTCAGAACATATCAGACTTCAAAATGAGCAGATTTTTGGCCTAAAATTGATTCTAAATGATTGGAAAACTATTTTAAACACTTTTTAGCATTTAAAATGTACCAAAACACTTAAAAATCCTTAAAAACAGACCAAACACTCAAGAAAACCCATATTTTTTAATGTTAAAATACAGCCGATTATGAGATGATTTTGGTGTTAAGATTGAACCTAGTATGCTCTAAATCAGTAAGAGATGATAATGTGATGATTATATGACAATAACAACACATAAACAGCAGAAAAATGTTGAAAAAGAAGATCTAACCGAGAAAAATATGAAGAACTCGATGAAGATGATGAAGAACAGCACAGAATCCGATTTTTGAAGTTGAAATCCACCTTTTAAAGCTCTGATACCAATTGTTGTAATATATTCCCATATGTAATCAGCACACAAATGTTTCTTTACCACTCACAAGAAGAATATAAACTCAATAATTGTGTAATGATGAAGAACAAAAAGAATGTTGGGAGAATAAATGACAAAGGCGGCTGCACACAATTCTTTCTATCTTTTTCAATTTCAACCGTCTGTAAAATACAAACCCTAGGAGCCTAGACATAGGCTCCTTTAATTAAGTTTCAAGGAATGTCACTTTTAGCCCTTGAACTTTACATCCAACATAAACTAATTAGAAAATAAATTACAAGACCAAATATTATCTAAATAATTATTACAAAAGATATCCACAAGATCGAAATTTAATATCTAACAGAGAGTGAGACCTAGCTGGAATGTAAGCTCTTCTAGGTGTTGTACTCTTATAAGCTTGTTGAGGTCCTGACCTAGACTGATTAGGGACTCTATTCGGTGAATTAGTCCTAACCACTTCATTTGGTCTAACCGACACGGTATTTGTCTAACCGCAATCTTTGGTGTGGCATTCATAGTTTTCTCAGTGTTTTGAGAACCACTTGTGCTAGCTACACTAGGTGATGGTTTATGTTGTTCAGGCTTTCCAATAATAGGTCTAAACTCTGGTTTAGAGGGTGTAGACTCTACTTGCTTATATGGACAGCTAAGCGCAACATGTCCCCTCTCATGACATCTAAAGCAGGACATCTTATCAATCGACTTCTTATGAGTGCCCTTTGATTTTGGTGTCTCACTCGTGTCATGTTCTTTCTTTTCAGCTATCGTGACTACTTCCTCTTTCTGATTATTAACTTCAGGTTTAGCTTCTCCTAGAATTTTTTCACTAGAAGACTGCACAAACTTGACTTTCTTAATTGTAACGTTATTATTAGTCAACTTAGGGGCTGTTTGATAACAACTTATTAGGCTTAATCTAAAAAATCCGGACAGCCCAATTAATAAGCCAAGAGACCCTATGTGTTCCCCATTCAGACCATTTATTTTCCAATATTACCCCCTTTTATATTTTCCAATAAAATATTTTTAGTCAGCATTACTTAATCCAGACAGCTCTCTAAATCCAGACAGCACTTAATGGAAATTGTATCAAACAGCCCCTTAGTTGATTTATCCTTATCAGATTCAGATATTGTTTCAGCTGCTACCTCTGACTCGACTGGTTAATCAGTTTTATCTTGAGGTTGAGGCACATAATTGTCGTTGAAAAGTGGAGGACTCTCTCTATAACCTAAACCCACTGGTTTCTTAGACTGACGCTGAGCATATAAGATTTTCCCTAGATTTAGTGAAGAGTTCCTAAACTTTTCTAACTTACTATTTACCTCTGCAACTTTAACTTTTGATTCAGCTAGCTCGACCTCCTTAGTGGTAAGTTCTTTGGTTAAAGCCTCAACATTCTCATACATAAGTTCTATCCTGACACATTGCTCACTTAATTTGTCTTTTAGAACTATAACACTTGAGCATCTGCTTTCAGCTTATTCCTAAGATCTTCTTTAATATCTACGAGACTAGCATTATCTGATTTTAGTGATTCTATCTGAGTAGTTAAATTATTATGTTTTTCTAGAACTAGGTTCAATCTATCATTGGAAGTAGCACATAAAACACATACGTCACGAAATGTAGAAAAGTTCAGAATTACCTTTTTGGGATCCGATTCTACGTTAGCCATCTGTGCGGCAAACTCTAGAATGGTCTGATTATCTGACTTCTCCACCAACACAGGACTTGTATCATTCTATTCGTTGTCCTCTGTGACTTCCTCTACTCCGTCATCCCCAGTCTCTGTCACTGCAGCCATGAAGGCTCTAGCGTTCGACTCAGGATGAGAACTCCAATCGTAAGTCCCATCAAGCTGTCTGTCTGATGATACGTTTGTTAACAGACCAGCAATGTTCGCTTGATTACCCAACTACCAGATTGATATCTTCCCTGAGATTGATTCTGATAGTTTTCAACTTTGGGTCATTGACATTCTCGTGCAAAATGACCTAATCCTTTGCAGTTATAACACTTAACCTTGGATTTGTCGAACCCAATTTTATTGTGTTAGAATACATTGTTATTGATGGAAGTCAAAGTGTAGGGTTTATTTTGTATATAGTTAATAGTTGTGAAAAATATGTATATATAGAAAGTTTGACTTTCATTTTATGGGATCTGACAATTACACTTTTTGCACACATAGAAGTCAGAAACGGTTACTGACATTTTGGAAGATCATCTCATCATTTTGTAATCAACATTCTTGCAATAGAATCATTCGGTTAGTTTTGATCATTGTTATTGTTCTTATTATTGAATTGTTAATTGACTGATATAGAAACTGTAATTCACAATTGGTATCAGAGACTTTAGGGGTGAATTTTGATTCTGATTGAAAATTTTTTTTACGAACTGTTACTGTTCTTCAATATTTTTTTCGAAAAACCCTAAAATCATCAAGGGTTTTCAATCACTTGGTCACACACTGTGAAAATTGGATCGAAGGTATAGGATCAGTAGTCGACTCAATTGATTATAAACTTGGTTTGATTCACAAAACACAGCAAAAGACCTAGACATTTTTGTAAAATTTTGAAAAACCCGAACTTGTCTACTGTTCTATTGAAAAAGTCAACTCTAGATCTATTTTTGGACAAAAGGGTTTGAAAAAGTATTTGTAATCAAAATCCTCACCTTCGATCTCAATTTGAGTGAAAAGGGACAAATTTTTTGAATTAATTTGAATTTCAGACTTGAATTATCTGAAAAATCAAGAAACTCGAAATACACATGGATTATGTGTAATTCGAGTTGAATACCTTTGTCAATCGAGTTGACAACAAGTGTCAATCGAGTTGACAACAAGTGTCATACAAGTTGGATTTAAAGTGATTCGAGTTTAGTTAATTAATCAATCGAGTTGCATCTTAGTTGATTCGAGTTGAATTGATTAATCAATCGAGTTTACTGTCAATTTGAATTTGATTCGAGTTTATAAGTAAATTCGAATTTCATTCGAGGTTATTAAAATTTGAATTTAATTCAAGGTTCACAGTAGATAAATTCGAGTTGTATAAAGGACTAATTCAAGTTTCACAAAGGACCAATTCGAGTTTCACATAAGAGTAAATCGAGTTTCACTCTGACAAGTTTTTTCAAACAAATTCGAGTTTCACAAAGGCTAATTCGAGATTAATACAAAGCTCATTCGAGTTTGATACAAAACTCATTCGAGTTTTACATAGCCTCATTCGAGTTTCACCAAACATCATTCGAGTTTTACAGAAGAGGAATTCGAATTTCACTCAATTTAATTCGAGTTTCATAAAAGCACTATTCGAGTTTTGCAACATATAATTCGAGTTTTGCAACATACGATTCGAGTTTTTCCAACATATCATTCGAGTTTTAAACATCATCATTCGAGTTTCATCAATGTTTAATTCAAGTTGATCATTGCTTCTAACAAGTTACTCTGTTGTAGATTTTAGTTGATCATTTGATACTAATCATTGTTTCAAAGTTTGATCAACTTTCAACTGTTGATCAACATTTTCAATTTCAATCAAAGTTCATTAGATCTTGGACAGTTTCCAAAATATCATTCAAAATGTCAAAGGACGCTCTAGCAATGGGATCAGAAACCAAACCCCCAATTCTATACAGGGGAGAATACGTTCAATGGAGGGAGAGGTTTCTAGAATTCATCAGCTTTCATGATCTGTCAGAAGAGATGCTGAAATCCTTAACAGAAGGACCAGCCACATTCATGGAAACAACCCCTGGAGTACCAACCGGTAATCCCCCAATTCCACCAAGGATAGTTGAGGTTACCAACCTCACTGAGGCCCAAAAGAAAAGAAAACTAGGGGATAAAACTGCCAGGAAATTACTTCTGATCTCCATCCCCAATGATATTTACACATGCCTCACAAACACAAAAACTGCCAAATCAGTATGGGATGAAGTATGTAAACTGATGAGGGGATCTGACAGAGCTGCAACAAACAGAGCTAGAAACAGCCTAATGGGGTTTGAAAATTTCAGAGCCCGTGAAGGAGACCTACTGGAAAACACTTACCTGAGGTTTGTGAGTTTGGTAAGTGAAATGAAACGAAATGGAGTGACAAAGTCCAATCTGGACATAAATGTCAAATTCCTAAACGTTCTGAACCCTGAATGGGAGAAATATGCTATGATTATCCAGCAGACAAAGGATATTGAAGAAATGGATTTTCATATGATATTTGAAAACCTCAATAACTACCAGGAGGTTGTGTTGAGAAAATTATCAGGAAAGAAGAAAGTCGAGAAAGAAACTGCTGACCCATTGGCTCTACTGGCAGAGAAGAAGTACAAATATAAAATGAAAAGGGAGAAAAGAGCGGTAGTCAGCAGTACATCTTCCGAATCAGAATCCTTCGATTCATCTGCAGATTCTGAGATCGAAGAAATGAAAAAGCAGATGGCACTGCTAACAAAATCTTTTCAAAAGAAGTTCTACAGAAAGCCATCCAACAATAAAATGCGCTACAAGACAGGCTCGAGGAAAATTGAGAAGAAGGACAAATATGAAAAATCTGGAGAAAGCAGTGGAAGAAAGACTGACATGTATGAAAAAGCAGACAAGTCAGCAAAGAAAGATTCAGAACAGAAATGTTACAACTGTGGACCAGGTCATTATGCTCGTGAATGTAGACTTCCAGTAGTCAAAAACTCTGATTACTATACTAGGAAGGCACTCTTAGCCAAAGAAAAGGAGTCTGGAAAAGCTCTTATGGCGGAGGATGACCACTGGTTGCAGTTATCTGAAGATGAAGATATTCTGGATGTGGATGCTCATATTTGCTTGAAATCAGAGGTTCTCAATGAGTCAGAATTTAGTGAATCAGCCATGATAGTTGAGGATGAAGTATGTGTCGGTTTAACTGATGAAGAGGATGAAGAAAGACAATAATCTGAGGAGGAAGAAACAGAAGAAGTTGCGTTGATGGCAACTGGAAAAACTGATGTAGAGGAAAATGGAGATTCCGAGTCAGACAGATCAGATGGTTCAGACAAACCGGAGGTACATTCTAACTCTGACTCTGATATTGATGAATCTTGTGTGCTAGAAGAGAAACTAACTCATATGGCGTTTATGCTTAAAAAGTTTGAAAGATCATTAAAGGCTGAAAAGAAAAATGCTCATTCTTTGGAAAACAAACTTCGTAATGAACATAACTTAGTTTTAGATTTTTCCAAAGATAAAGCATTAGCCTTACGAGCAGTTTCAGATTTACAAGATGAGGAAATAGAACTACAAAGCAAAATACTAGATCTTAATCAGAATAAATCTGACTTACAAGAAAGACTGAGAATAGCAGAATTAGAAGCTTCAAACTTTTCTGTAAAATATCATGCTATTTTTGAAGAACGAACTAAACTTTATGAGAAAATAAAGAAGATGGAAGATGAATTTATCAAAAGAGGGCAAACAGATCAAACCATTTATTTAAATCAACTAAAAGACACAGAATTTTATAATTCTAAATCTGGTATTGGTTGGGAAAATCCAAAGTATCTGACAAAAGCAATATCTAGTTCACCAACGTTATATGATATCAAATACATGAACTTAGGATTAAAAATGGCGTTTATGAAAGCATCTGATGAAGTAGAATCTAGTGAAGAAACAAAAAGATTACGATCAGACAAAATGTAAAATTCTGTTGATTATAACAGAATATATGAAGCAAGTAATAATACTGATATTAAAGAAGAGTACATTCAAACATATTCTGAAAAGGATTTGTCTGAAACATCTACTCAATCTCAAAAGTTATACTTGCCATCTTCAATTCTAGAAAAGATAAATTCTGATCTAGAATTGAAAATTAAAAATTTTGAAACAGAGAATAGATCTCTCAAGGCTGAACTAAAAACTATGGAACAAAAGTTACAAAATCAGCCTAAAAACAAAAAGTTGTCTGATCCACCATCTTCAAATTCTGTAGATTCCATCAATTCAGAAAAAGAATTTGATCTGTTTATGCACTCTGACTTTAATTCCTTAGAGGAAATGTTTGTTAAAATTGATGAATTTGTCAAACCTCTGCATAACAAACAATCAGATGATCAAAAAGAACCTGTTAAAATTCTGCAAAGAATTTCTTCAGATTCAATAAAACCATCGAAACATTCACCAATGTACAACAAAAGAAGGAGAAAACAAAAGTTATTTTTAACACTCCTAGCTTTGGAAAAGGTGAATCATCTTCAAAAGAGAAATCCATTGCACTCAGAGTCCAATCTTCAAAAGGTAAGAGAAATTTACAGAAGAAACAAATGTCTAAGTCTACTAATTCTCATGTTTCTTTTATGTCAGATATCATTGTGAATGGTTCAAGAAAACAAGTTTGGAGAAAGAAGAAGAGAGAACAGAAAAACAAGAATATAAAACAAGAGTAGCGCGTGAAGAACAACATTGTTACAGATAGAAATAGCAACATTGAAAACTCAGTCTGTAATAATAAATTTGTTAATAATTCTTGTATCAAATTCTCTAGAACAGACTTAATTGCTTTGAACTCTAGTGCTTGTAAACCTTTAATTGTAAAATCTGATAAGCTCATCTGGCAACCAAAGAAAAAGGACCCATGTTCTAAACAGAAAAAGGTTCCACAGAAAATCATTTCAAAAACAGTTCCACCATGAATTGTACAAAAGTGGATACCTAAAAGAACTGTTCAAATGTGGGTACCTAAAACAACATCAAATGTTAAGCAAAAAGCCATATCTGTTGAGAAAACAAATAATACTTTGCATGATTTACCTAAAACAAATGTACCCAACTACAAGTGGGTACCTCATGTGCTATTTCGTCTTATAGGTAAACCATGTTTGGTATCTTGACTCCGGATGTTCCAAACATATGACCGGACAAAGAGACATACTCACGAACTTTGTAGAAAAGTTTTGTGGGACGGTCAGATTTGGAAATGATCAGTTTTGTCCGATCAGAGGATACGGGAGTCTCACATATGACAAAATTACCATTCAAAAGGTTTTTCATGTTGATGGTCTTGGACATAATTTGTTTAGCATTGGACAGTTGTGTGATAAAGGATTAGAAGTCAATTTCAAAGCCAATCGGTGCAGCATCAGATCCGGAGAAGGTAAAGAAATACTGGCAGGAAACAGGAAAACCAATTTGTACTCTATTGACTTAGCCTCTATTAATCTGAAGAAAGATGTACGCTTACTGTCAAAAGCTACATCTAAAACAGCATGGCTATGGCATCTTCGCCTTTCACATCTGAACTTCAATGAATTAACCAACCTAGCGAAAGGAGGGTTAGTTAAAGGGCTGACAACTCTCAAATTCCAAAAATAGCAGTTATGTGCCGCATGTGAAAAAGGAAAGATGACAAGAGCATCACACAAATCCAAATCCGAACACTCATCCACGAGAGCACTGGAATTACTACATATGGATTTGTGTGGACCAATGCGAGTACAAAGCATAAATAAGAAACGATACGTATTGGTGATAGTTGATGACTATTCACGATACACATGGGTTTTCTTCCTGAGGTCCAAATCAGATGCAACCAAAATTATCATAGACTTCATCCGGAAAATACAAGTGAAATTGCAACTCACAATTCAATAAATCCGCTCAGATAACGACACAGAATTCAAGAACAAATCGCTTGAATCATTTTTAAATTTTGTTGGAATCACATATCAGTTTTCAGCTGCTCGAACTCCACAACAAAACGGTGCCGTTGAAGGAAGAAATCGGACACTAGTGGAATCAGCTAGGACGATGCTGGCGTATTCAAATTTACCGTTATTCTTATGGGCAGAAGCAGTTGCAACAACTTGTTTCACACGGAATCGTTCAATCATAAATAAAAGATTCGGAAAGACTCCTTATGAATTAATTAATAAACGAATACCTAATATTAAATTTTTCCATGTCTTTGGTTGCAGATGCTTTATTCTAAACGACAAAGACAATCTTGGAAAGTTTAATCAAAAGGCAGATGAAGGAATATTCATTGGATATTTAAAGGAGTCGGTTGCTATCCGTGTGTAAAACAAGAGAACCAAGACAGTCAACGAGAGCGTGAACGTCAAATTTGATGAAGGAGTGGTTATGGCTTCTGAACACACCAGTTCAGGACCCGAACCAAACACGCAGACTTCAATGGAGTCATCTGAACAGAATGCTGAAAATTCTGAATTACATAAGTTGTTTGAGAATTTTTATGAAGACTATTTTGAGAAGCCCAAAACTAATGTTCTAAATTTGGTGCCTGACAGAATTACTGAAGATCCCGTCGTAGTCTCTGGTCTTTCTCATCAACAAGTTTCAGAAGAAACTGGAGAAGCCTCAACAAATGTGCAATTGTCAACTGAGATTGCCCAACCCATTGAACCTCCAAATTCTTTTGAGACCCCCTTAACTTCTGAACATTCAGAAGCTCCTAACTCAGATATCCCACCTATTACATCTGAAGTAACCCCCCAATATCTAGATCGTAATCCCAATCAAGACCACATAGAACCGTTTCCACATACTTTTAAGTGGACGAGAAATCACCCAATCGAAAACATTATTGGTGATCCATCCGCTTCAGTCCAAACCAGAAGGGCCACCATAAATGAGTGTCTATTTTCAAATTTTCTAAGTAAAATAGAGCCCAAGAATGTAAAAGAAGCACTTCTGGACGCTGATTGGATTGTGGCGATGCAAAAAGAACTGAATCAGTTCGAGCGGTTAAAGGTCTGGAGACTTGTTGAGCGCCCTAAAGACAAATCCATCATAGGCACGAAGTGGATATTAAAAACAAGAAGGACGAACATGGAGTAATCATTCGGAATAAAGCTCGTCTCGTTGCCAAAGGATACAACCAACAAGAAGGGATTGACTACGATGAAACGTTTGCACCAGTTGCACGAATTGAAGCGATTAGAATGTTTTTAGCTTTTGCCGCTCACAAAAACTTTACAGTTTATCAAATGGATGTTAAAACTGCGTTTTTAAATGGGGAACTAACCGATGAAGTATATACATATCAGCCCGAAGGTTTTACTGATCCTTTGAAACCTGATCATGTATATATTTTAGATAAGTCACTGTATGGCCTTAAACAAGCACCGCGTGCTTGGTATGATGCACTTTCAACATATCTGTTGAAATGTGGATTCAACAAAGGTGCAGTTGACACAACCCTGTTTATAAAACGTCAGGGGCCGGATATCATAGTTATACAAATATATGTAGATGACATAATATTTGGGTCTACAAATCCGGAATTTTATAAGAAATTCGCATTTTTAATGTCCCAAAAATTGGAAATGAGCATGATGGGAGAAATAAATTTTTTCTTAGGATTACAAGGTAACTGGCTGATGGTATTTTTATCAATCAGTCAAAATATATACAAGACATGTTAAAGAAATTTAACATGGTTAACAGTACTCCTATGAAAACTCCCATGGCTCCGGATTCAAAGTCGAAACTCGATGAGGACATTTTGGGAAAACCTGTAGATGTGACTCACTATCTAGGTATAATAGGGTCATTGATGTATTTAACAGCTAGTAGACCAGATATTATGTTTGCTACATGTGTGTGTGCAAGATATCAGGCGAATCCTAAAGAATCACATTTAACAGCTGCAAAAAGAATTTTAAGATATCTCAAGGGAACTCCAAACCTTGGTTTGTGGTATCCTAGAGAATCTTCATTTAATCTAACTGCTTTTTCTGACGTTGATCACGCAGGTGATAAGATGGACAGAAAAAGTACGTCTGGAGCAGTACAGTTCTTAGGTGACAAACCCGTATGCTGGTCATCCAAGAAACAACATTGTGTCTCATTGTCTACAGCTGAAGCAGAATACGTTGATGTATCTTCTTGCTATTCTCAGGTGTTGTGGATGAAAAGCCAACTGCGCGATTACGGGTTTACACCAAAGAAAATACCTATTTACTGTGATTCTCAGAGCGCAATAGCTATTGCATCAAATGCGGTGCAACATTCAAAAACAAAACACATTGACATTCGGTACCATTTTATAAAGGATCATGTAGAAAATGGAAATATAGAATTATATTTTGTACCTACTGAATATCAACTAGCTGATTTGTTTACCAAAGCGTTAGATCAAAAAAGGTTTAATTTTTTGATATACAAATTAGGTATGTTGAATCGTTAAATATTTAATAATTCAGTAGTTTCAATTTATAATTTTAAATTTACATTTTTTATTGATTTTAATCTGATGTTAAATTCTTGAATCTTAAAAGTTTAATATTCTTTAGAAATTAACAAGATCTGGATTGTCATGTGCAGGGGGAGCAGAAAATAAATTTCTCTGTTTTTGAGAAAATCTGATTCAATATATCTGATATTTTGTAGGGGGAGCTGAGCTGAGAAATATAATACACATTTGAGGGGGAGCAGCATTTAGAAATAAAAGGGGGAGCATTTTAATTTTTTTTTTTGTTAATTTTTGGTTATGTTTATTTTTCAATTTGTTTTTATTTTTTTATTGTTGTTTGTTTTTTAAATTTTTTTTTGTTGTTTTGTTTTGCTTGTTATTGTTGATTGTGTTTAAATTTGGTTTTCATTATTTTTGTTTTGAAGTGTTGAAATATTTTTTTGAAACAATTGAAGGTGTTGGTTTAATTTTATTAATGGGTCTTTCTTTGATGAATATAATTTCAAATATGGGCCGGTTATTTTTTTTAAAAATAAAATATGTGCCGGTTCATAATCCAATCTATAAATTTGAAATTTCAACTTCACTTTTTCGGATATTCATCATCTTCTCCAAAAAGTTTCTTCACCTTTAAGAAACCGAAAACACACACATACCTTCGAAAGCTTCAAGAAATAATTTCAATTAATTGTGAGTAAAATCATTTGTTTGTTTCATTTTTACATTCTTTATTTTTCAATATGACCATCTGTATTTGTCTGTTAGAGTTTTTGTTCGTATTTTTGTGTATTTTGAGTGTTAATGGTGTTCATAATCTTTGTTCTTAAAACTCAAAATTAATTGTGTGGTATGTTTCGGTTTATCAATGTGAACATGTATTTGAAATTTCATGGTTCAAATCAAACCACACACACAAAAATTTGGATTTTATATTCAAAAATTTTCGTGTTCTTCTTACTACTGAAATTTGCATTTTTAACAACTTAAATGTTGTTTTTAATCAAAGTTCAGTAAAACAAAAGTGTTTAAAATGTATTTTCGAGGGGGATACAAGTCTTAAATCACTGAAAATATACCAGGAATTAATTTTCGAATATTCAGTGTATCGTGGACTTGAAATAAATACATAAGGCACTTCTCGATTAAAGGGTATATTCGAGAAAATCCAAGAGTTATTCGAGTTGAGTGCCATGATATTCGATAAAATCCAAGAGTTATTCGAGTTGAGTGCCATGATATTCGAGAAACTCCAAGAGTTATTCGAGTTGAGTGCTATGATATTCGAGAAACTCCAAGAGTTATTCGAGTTGAGTGCTATGATATTCAAGAAACTCCAAGAGTTAATCGAGTTGAGTGCTATGATACTCGAGAAAGACCAAGAGTCATTCGAGTTGAGTACAATCGAGTTGACTGAAGTGTTATTCGAGAAACTATAAGTATGATTCGAGTTGATTTAGATTAACACTTAGAAAATTTCAGGACAAGTCTTGATAGACTTATGGTTAATTCGAGTTGTTTCATGTTCTGTTCGAGTTTACTCCAAGTTATATTCGAGAAAGTCTACCATTCATTCGAGTTTCTTTATAGACTTAGTCGAGTTGTGTCATGTATCATCCGAGACTAATAAAGAGTTAATCGAGATAGATGTAGTTTCATTCGAGTTTAAAAGAAAATTTTTCCTAAGTGTTGAATTTTTTAATGTTTTAAGAAAAATGTCACATTTGTTCAAGAAATTGTTATAAATTTGTATTTTTCTAACATTGGTCTCTGAACGATTGACTCTGGAATCCTGTCAATAATAGTTTATTATTGTCTGCAATCCCGATGCCTTAAACAGAAAAATCACAAGTTTTTATAATTTCTGATGAAATGTTATATTTTTCTACCTTGAAGGTTTTCATTTGTTTACATGTTTTGACTAACATGATTTTTATTTGTTTACAGGTTTTCAAATGGCATCTCCAGTTCATTCTCAGAATTCCAATTCATCAGATTCCCTTTCATCATCCAATCATACACTCGTATCCACACATGTTCGTTCAACCTCCGTTGCTCGACCCTCACCTTCAACCATCATCCCAGATAACCAACTTGTCAAACCCAAACATTGCCTACCCTTCAAAGATAACAATCATCGTTTGGATACAAAGGTTATCAGAGTCAGTCACTCGATTATCGTAGATATTCTCAAAGGCCATCCTTTGGGATATCTTCTTCAGTATAAACCTTCAATCCCACAGGTCTATCTACAACAATTTTGGCATACAGTCAAATTTGTTCCTGCTGATGGTAATCACTTTGGTTTAATTTAATTTAATTTATTTTCGTTAGTTTTTATTTAGTTTTTATTTTTTTGTGTTATTTGTTTTTATTATTTGTTTAATTATTTGGGATGGAATCTTCATATAATTATGATTATTATCCATCCAAACATAATTACTCGGATTATAATGATCAATATTATTCAAATTATGATAATCATGATTCTTACTACTCGAGTCGTGATTCGTACAATCCATGGGAACGACATCCTGATTCCGATGAGTATTATTATAATGATTATTATCCATCTCAGCAGCAATTATATGATGAAAATCGGTGCTATCAAGAGAATGTTATGACATCCATGAGGGAATGCATGACATTTATGGAGGCAAACACCAAGCATCTCCAATATCTCGTGAACACATGGGGGCAAATCACCGATCTCTTTTTAAAACAAGAAGCGGAGAGGGAGATGTACATGGAGCCAGATGACGACTTTGATGATGACCGAGGATTTGAGCATCAAGATATCCATCAAGAGACGTCCTTGGAATTGCTAAACTTTAACGAGGTTGAGAGAGTCGAAAGTGAAGTTGTTATAAAAGATCTGCAACAACCATCAACGGAGACAACTCCATATTTCGAACTCCCCTATTTAAATTATTATTTAAAAAGTTTAATGCCTGAAACTAGCTCAAGTTCAATGCTAATTATTTTTCATGATATTTCAGGTACCTATGGAGTACGAATCACACGAAGAGAAAAACCAATCAAATATCCGGGTAACGTGTGTGGACAATGTGACAAACCACCTTGAAGAGGTACCGTCTGGCTGAAGACGTAAAACTTGGCGCTTCTTGGGAGGCAACCCAATGAACTTTGTGGGTGTGTTCAATAGAAACCTTCACGAGACTATAACTCGTCCACCCGGGCTACCGGGAGGTTTAAAGGCTTGTTGCACATGCTAAGTGCAATCGTGATCCCAACGAAAGTGAGGTTAGTGTATATTTATGTTTATTTAGTTTAAGGTTCCAATTATTGTTATTTTAGTGCGTTATAGTTTAGAGTTCTCAAATGCATATCATGTGTGATTTAAAAGAATATATAGGTGCAGTAGGGAATTAAGTTGGGGACGTTTTCCTTCACCCCAATTACCAATGCTTAAAATGATTTAAGTCACCTTTTAATTAGATCATGATATGAATCGCTCATACGCATTTTAGTTTATTGCATTTAATTAGTCGCATCATTATAATTTGTCAATTTAATTAGCATTATTCTCATGACTTTTAAGTAACATAACGAGAATTGGTAGACAATTAAGTTGGGGAGGTTATTATAACCCCAACTACGACCTCAAAACGGCTATCTCGTTTTTTTTATTCAACTATGTCATGAAAATAAATACATTCATTTAGTTTTTTTTAGTAAGCATGCTTTTGCATTATTTGTACACTCATCCACTTGAATCTCAGTCTAATCTATATTGCTATTGAGACAATGATGTCCAAAGTTGAAGAGGAGGATTGACTTGCAAGGAGATATGATGTATATGAGTGGATGATTACATTGCAAAAGATAGAAGGCGACCGATCTATGATTCTGCATTTAATGATCAGGTTCCTTCGTTTCTTTTATTATGCTTTAATACTAGTTTGTGAGTGTTCGTGCATCTAAGTTGGTTTAGTATTTCATGATTTTTTAATTTTTAGTTTTATTTTACATTTATGTGTTCACCCTTGAATAATAATGTTTTGATTAACCAACTAAAAGTAGAAATGCACCGGTCTTATCTCCCTAATTTATTTTGGTTTGAGCAAGTAACTTAAAATGATGATTCTAATTAGGAAATAGATTAATACCAAGTGATATCGGTGGCGATCGAGTTAATTTAAAAATTATTAAAAAGAGTCATAATGAATGTGCATGCATGAGATTAATAAAAAGAATTTGAGTATGTTACACTTGTGTGTGGTTTCAATGAATAAAACACTTTATCAAAATCAACATTTCAAAAGACATCGATACACCTAAGCAATAAGGGGGAGTGTTGCAAGTAAACCCGTGAGACGTAGGTGCTTAAATTGTAAGGGGTGGCCTAACGAGTTCGGAAAAGAAGTCTGAGGGGTATTTTATGCCTAACCCCCTAAAGCCAACTGGTTTGGGAGTGGTTGATCAATTTTCCGTTACATGGACTCGTTAGAAAAGTCATGTTCAAACCCTTAATAAAATAACTTATAAGTGTGCTAAAAAAAGAGAGAAATTATCAAATGATAAGTGAGTTCATTATAAACGTCAAAACCGGTAAAATTGCATACATGTAACCTTGAGCAAAAATAGGTGGTTTATGGTGAGGAATGTTCGGGAGGTAAAGTGTTGATAGCGGTTTTAACACAGTGTAACGGAAATGTTATTTTAGTTATGATCATGCATGAACATTTAGTATGAAGGCTATTATTAATTTGATAAATTAATTAGAGAATCACTGATTTGTCACATGCTTTGTAAATTAAAATTGAGACATTAAAGTCTGATTTAGTTTTCTTGCTCGGGACGATCAAGGTTTAAGTTGGGGATGTTTGATCGGCTCATTTTATACCGCCTTTAATGTGTTTAAATGATATAATTTTATGTATTAAATATTGGTATAATGCTACATTTAATTGTTATTTATCAATTGAAGGGTTAAAGCTTGAAAGGTGTTAAAATGAGTAAATTGTGCCTTGGAATGTTCTACTATTGATAAAACTCATTACGCATGTATGTAATCCTCTCAAGTACAAGTCTCGCAAATTTGAGCGCAATCGGAGCACATTTGTAGAAAGTCAAGCGCAGACTGGGGCGCAGCCCTGCTCCCCAACTGAATGCTCAACAGAATGATTTATTCTACCAAAATACGCGATTTTAGACCCAAGCGCAGGGGGGGCGCAGGCCTGCGCCCAACCCATTAAAATGTTTTTCAGCATTTTTTTTAGGGTTTTAAGGTTGCCTATATATATGAGAAGCTGCCATACGAAAATAGATACATATTTTGACGAAAGTTGAAGAGAAAAAGAGGGAGAAAGTCCCAGATTCACGATGTTGTCTGCGCAACAACCAACGACGAAGGGTTGGGGGTTTGGTTCCTTCTGCGTTCCATCTTTCCCCCATCAATCCAACAACTACGAAGCTTGTTCCTGACAAGTTCAATGTTTCGTACGCGTTGGTTGATGATCTCGCTATTATCGTTCAAGGGTTTGTTTGTTAGCTAAGTGTTTATGTTTTCCGTTAGTTTATTATTGTAACGAACGATATGTTTTATCTAGTTTTCTGTGTGATTATTATTTAAATATATTGTTCCGTTCGCTTCTATTTATATCTTTATCGTAAGACGCGTCGTAGCCGTGTTACATGTCGTGCCGAGCTCATTAGATTAGGAGTTAAGACGGACTGTGAACATGACACGATTCGTGCCCAAAATACGGATTGCGATAGATGTGATTGTCATAACTATGTCTATGTGGTTAGGTTACAAAGATAATTAAACGGAATAATAAATAATTAAGCTATTAGCAACCCTAGGTCGATAATCCATAATTCCACCCAAACCCTAAACCCGAAGTCGTTGGCGTTCTTATTTTAATCTTTAAGTTTTCATAACAAAGCTATAATTAATTTTCCAAGAGTTTCTCTCAAACACAACCTTTCATCAGTTACTTTAATTAGTAGTTTTTTATTAATTAGTTAATAACTATCGTAGAATAATATTGATAACCACATGCTCCCTGAGGAGACGATCCCACTTACCCTAGCTATAAGTTAAGGTGATTGGTGTTTTTATAAATTATTTTTGAACGCTTTACGACGAGCGGATGTCACTAGTTGCTCTTGATGCAAAAGCCAGGAACAACCTGGTCATTTCTCTTCCTGATGATGTGTTCAAATAGGTTGAGAAAATGAAAACTGCAAAGGAGATGTGGGATACTTTGTTTACCGTCTATGATGGTCCCACAATCACCCTGGATAACAGGATCAACAATCTTGTTAGACAGTATGAACTCTTCTTTGCAAAACCAAAGGATTCACTCACAGAAACCTATACCAGGTTCACTACTCTTATCAATGATCTCAAAGCTGTTTGGATCACAAAGGACAGCTTAACTCTGGTTAACAAATTCTTGGACATCCTGCCTGAAGGTGGAACTATTTTTCTACTATCTTGAGAAATTCAGGCACCATCAAAGGTATGGATCTTGTAAACTTGTATGGATCCCTACTGGATGATAAGCAGTCAAGGCAACGGAAAAGAAATGCCTTGGAAATGTCTAAGAGAGGTGCTGCCTTGGTGGCCAGCGTGAGACAACCTGTTGGTCAGGTATGTGATGTGTTCACATAACCTGATCAACAGGCTGATGATGAAAGGAAAGAGATGTCTGAAAAGAGGAAGACTGTGAAGATCTTGCTGAACTTGATGATGAGCAAATGATTGCAATGCTTGTCAAAAAGTTCAACAAGAAGAGGTTTGGTGGAAGAATGCTGCAGAGGAACTCAAATGCTGTCAAAAAGAAGGCATTTGATAAAACTAAGGCCGAGTGCTTTAAATGTGGCAAAACTGGTCACATAGCTGCTGACTGTGTGTCTAAAGCTATTGGTCAGTCATCCAAAACATTCAAGACAAACAGGGACGATGGTTACAGGGTTAAGTACCTTATGGCCATGGCTAAGCTGAAAACGTTGGAAAACTCAGTGTCTTCCAACAAGCAAAAGGGACTCATGGCTGAGACATGTGATTGGGAGGAATCTGACTCATCCTTAGATGAAGAAGATAACAAATTTCTGATGGCCAACACTGATGTCCCATCAACAATCAACTTCAAACAAGACCTGGCTGAAGCTGAAGCCTTCAGCAGCTAAGAGAACTGGAATCCCACAATGATGTACAAGGTACAAAACTTTATGGCTTACAGTTCTGATGAAAAAGTAAAAATGTTTGAGTATATGCTTGTTGATTTAAAAGCTGCTGTTGAGAATCGCAAGTTTTACTGTCTGAAATCTCTAAGCTTAAAACTGATCTTGACATAAAATCTAGCAAACTGGACAGTTTCCATAAGTTGGAAACTGAGCTTGATGAATTAAAACACATCAACTCCATTTTACTAGAAGAAAAGAGAGAAACAGACATAAAACATGCAAAGCTTGAAAAGATAGTTGACTCTTGGTGCCAATCTGCACAAAAATTCAGCCATTGCATCAGTCAACAGATCCCTGCACAAATCCAAGCCTATCTTGGAGGGGATGTTGACAAAGCAGCTTCTATTGTTGTTGGTACACCCTGTGTGACGATAGCAGTCTAAGTGATCCAACATTGTGGTTTAGCAAGTATTAGATATATATGTTTATATATGGTTGTTAATTATTATTGTTTGTGTGTTTGAACGTAATGTAACACATTACAAGAAGTTCAAACATAAAAGATCAAAGATAAAATCAATCATAATGTAAAAACATACGTTTTAATACTTAGTTAATTATGTGAAAAGGTAAATTCGAAATGTTTAAGGTCTAGGATTCGAATCTGGCTAGATTCGAATGAGTCACTTGGACAGATTCGAATATGACAACTTAGGTAGATTCGAGAGTGTCAGATGGGACAAACTCGAATGGGCCTTGGGCCGGATTCGAGTTTGGCCCATAACAGACTCGAATTAGCCTCTATAATTAGGGATAGACTCGATTAATTATTAGACTTTTTGCAGAATTCGAGAGTGATTAAGCATTAAGCGATTTCGAGTTTATCATCAGTGTTAGTGTTGTTTCGGAGAGAATCAGTTCGTAGGCTCATGCTTGTGTAGTTCGTGCACCTTCTGATAGTCTCCGTGTTTCTAGTGAGTGTTGTTACCGTCTACCCGTTAACGAGGATTCTGCACTCGTTGACGGTTCCGCGTTTAGATAGATCTGTGTTAGGTAGACCTTACAAGTGGTATCAAAGCCTACGGGGTGTTCTTGGTGTTCTTCGTGTTCATCAAGATATATCCTAGGTTTCTTGACGCTTTTGGACGGTTTTTCACTCATCTTCGTGTTTTTCGTGTTCTTCGAGCCTAGCAAATAGTCATCCGGGAAATACTTTGTGTTTTTCACGTTTTTGATTGAAATCAATATTTTTCGTTGTAAAAATATTGATTTAATCTGCAAAACGTTAAAAAATCAAAGTATTAGCCGTTTTTCGAGTTTGCGGCGCTCGAATCTATTAGGAGTAATTAGGGTTTCACTTAGTCTCGAGTCTAACAAAATTCGCTCCTTTCGAGTTTGATACAGAGTGTTTTCGAATCTAATTCGAGTTTGTGCTAGTTTCGAATAGGGTATCGAGTCTGCTGACATTCGAGTTTAATTCGAGTTTGTACTAGAATCGAATAGGGCTTCGAATCTACTGAGTATTCGAGTTTGCTTGACCTTCGAGTTTAGGAGCTTTCGAATCTGTCATTAGTGTCGAATTTAATTGAATTACTAAACTTAATCGAATTTAATCCCAAATAAATTTAAATTTAATTACATTCGAATCTACCTAGATTCGAAAGAATTAATTCAAATTAGTTTCGAATTAAATTAATTAAGTTCAATTCAATTACTTTCGAACCAATGTCAAATCTTCAAAAGTTTCTGGAAATGGACCACGAGGTCGGGAAGGCAAATACTCCGCCTAAGCTGATGAAACTCGAGGATTATTATTGGTGGAAAGATCCGTTTACCGATTTTGTGCATTTCAATGATATGCGCATGTGGGTATGTATTGACGAAGGATACATTCCACCAATTTCTGAAGTTGAAGGCCGTCAGAGAGTCTTATCATACCAAATGATGAAGGAGGATGATAAGAAACTGTATGAAGCCGAGAACAAAGCTTTCTCGATAATTCGAATGACGTTGCCTCAGGATATACTACACACATTTAGGACTCAGAAGACATCTAAGGAACTTTGGGAGTCTCTAGAAAAGAGGTGTGAGGGTAATCCTAGGGTTCGTAGAAAGCGTATGGAGCTGTTGAAACAACAGTTTGCGATTTTCAAGGCGTTGAAGGATGAACAGATGGATGATACCATCACCCGATTTTATCATCTATTGACGGAGCTTGAAAGTCACGGGATTGAGTATAATGACACTGAGAAGAACAACAAGCTTCTTGATGCCTTACCAACCAAATGGGCTATGTATGTGGCAATGATAAAGCTTAATGAGGATAAGTATTATACCCAACATTGGAGGATATTGTGGGAACGTTGCGAGCATATCACTTCGAGCTACTGAAGGCCGAAACGGATTACGAACAAGTCCAGAATCCAGCAATGTATTTTGGAAAATCAACAAAACCTTCAGCCGCAGCTGATCTGAAGACTGCTACAGCGTTTTTCACCGGAGAAACGTCGTCACCAGCAGAGACTGATGACACACTAAATAGAGCGTTCTTAGGATTAGGAAGATCGGAAGAACCGCTACCTCAAACAACTCAGGCAACAACATCTCAGGGTTATTCGAAGATGCCCATGAGCGCAAAATCAGCTGAAGAACATTTGAACTTACTTGCTTCATTTGTGGCTGCATACGGGAACTGCGTTCAGGGAAAAATTAACGATCCTGCTCTCTGGGATGAAGACTATGATCAGGTCGACCCTGACGATCTTGAGGAAATGGATCTAAAATGGCAACTGGCCATGGTAACCCAACGGGTTAAAAGATTCATCAAAAGAACTGGGAGGGATCTGACGATGAACAATAAAGGAATTGGATTTGATAAGTCCAAAGTCAAGTGTTATAACTGTCAAGGTCTGGGGCACTTCGCCAGAGAATGTCTGAGACCAAAGGTAGATACGTACCAAGGGCAGAACCAGCATCAGGGACAGTTTCAGAATCAGTCCCAACAACGATACCTTCCGAGTTCATCTGCCGGTCAAGCCAATCTAGCTGGTCTACTATCAAATGTCACTTCAGACAGACAGCTAGATGGTACGTACGACTGGAGCTCACATCCAGAATCAAATGCTCGGGCTTTTATGGCTGAAGTTACGGAGACTGGGTGTGAAGGTGAAGAGCAGACCACAAGGGACATCAGTCCGATGTGGGTGGAAAAGACGAATGATCAGACGCTTCTGGAGTTTGCCGCTCAAATGGCCAACGTGGAATCTGATAACACAAAGGTTAGTCTGACTTACTCTCTTTTTCGTGAATTATGTGTGTTGTGTGTCACTTCTAACGATAGGTTAAATCTAGTCTTAGAATCACACAAAACCATAACTGCTCAAAATGACTCGTTAAAAGCTGATAACGCTAGCCTAAACGATATTAAGCAAGATCTTAAAAAAAAAAAACTTAAGGCTGATGCTCAAGATGTAATAGTTCTGAAAGACAAACTGAGTGAGCAGTGTGTTAGGTTAGAGCTTATGTATGAACATGTAGAGGCCTTGACCAAAAGTCTTAAGGACAAAGACATAGAGCTAGCTAAAACAAAGGTAAAGGTAGCCGAGGCGAATAGTAAGTTGGAAAAGTTTAGGAATTCAAGCCTGAACCTAGGGAAAGTTTTAGACGCTCAACGCCAGTCTAAAAAGCCTGTAGGTCTAGGATTTCATGAAATTCCTCCACCTTTTAATGCAAACTACGTGCCTCAACCTCAAGAGAAAACTGATAAATCAGTAGATTTAGAGGACATACCTACACCGATACCTGAGCCTGTAATAGAAAATACACCTAAGGTGACTGATACAACCGTCAAGGTTAAGAAAGTCAAACTTGTGTCTTCCTCCAGTGAAACACCTGCAGGAAAACATAGAATTGATTTTAATGATCAGGACGATGAACCAGTCGCAGTAGATGTTCAAAAGGACCAAGACACTAGTGAGACACCTAAGTCTAAGGGCACACACAAGAAGTCCATAGATAAGATGTCCTGCTTTAGATGTCATGAAAAGGGGCATGTTGCTTCTAACTGTCCGCTTTGGAAACCTGAAGTTACACCTAAGACAGGGAAGCCGACACCAGTTAAGACCTCAACCAGTGTGGCGAGCACTAGTAGTTCTCAGAGTACCGAGAAAACTGTGCAGGCTGCATCAAAACAAGTTGTGAAACAAGCACCGGTAAAGGTTGGACCAAAGGAAGTAGTTAGGACTAGTTCACCAAACAGAGTCGTAAATCAATCTAGGTCTTGACCTCAACAACAGCATAGGAGCACAATACCTAGCAGAGCATACACTCCGGTTAGGTCACACACTCCTATCAAACATCCCACACCGGTAAGAGCTCAGGGATCACAGTCCGAAATGCAATATAATAGGAATTATTCTAGAGCTCCACAACAAATGCCTACACAAAGGCAGAGAGTGAATTTACATCACTCGGCACCACAACAAACTCCTGTTCAACGACCCAAGTCACCTGAAAGGCGAGATGGGTATTTGAAAGAGTTTAAGTATGTGGACGAGAATGGTATAATCAAGTCAGTTATGGCTTGGGTTCCCCGTGATAACTAACCTATTTTCTTTCATGTGCAGGAGATTACCACAGGTCCAAACAATAAATGGTTCGTCGATAGTGGATGGTCCAGGCACATGACAGGGGAAAGAGGTCTACTTACAGACTTCAAGGGTGGGAATCGGGGATTTGTATCAATCGCGGGAAACAAGGGAGGAAACATCACGTGTACCGGAGTGGTCACTAATGGGACGATCAAGTTGGACCAAGTTTATCACATTGATAAACTGGTTCACAATCTCATTAGTGTATCTCAAATATGTGACAAGAAGAATTCAGTGTTGTTCACTGACACTGAAGCGTTAGTGCTAAAACCGGGATTCAAGATTCCTGAAGAATGGGTATTGATGCGGGCACCAAGGAAGAATGACTTGTACATGCTTGATATGAACAAGCCGGAGACTTCGATGGGGTCAATCTGTTTGTTATCCAAAGGTTCGGAGACGGAATCGGTATTGTGGCACAGACGCATGGCTCACTTGCACCTAAGAAAAATGAACTACATTACGAAAAATGGGGTGGTGCAAGGTGTGCCTATGAAGAGCTTTCAGTTCGAGGACAAGTGTCTACCATGCAAGAAGGGAAAACAACATAAGAAGACACACTAGTCCAAGACGCAGAACTCCATAACCTCAACATTCGATTTGTTGCACATGGACCTCTTCGGCCCAATCAACAAAAGGAATATAGGAGGTAGTTGGTATTGTTTGGTTATCACTGACGATTACTCACGATTTTCTTGGGTTTTCTTTCTAGGTACAAAGGACGAGACGGCTTCCAAGCTCATTGGGTTCTTAGACCAAGTGGAGAATTCCTACAGAACACGGGTTAAAAGGATACGTAGTGATAATGGAACTGAGTTCAAAAACACTGTAATTGGTGTATATTGCCTCTCAAAGGGCATAGTGCATCAATTTAGTGCACCATATGAGCCTCAACAAAATGGGGTGGCCGAACGTAAAAACAGGGTCCTAACTGTCAAATCTTCCTACTATGTTGTCGGATTCAAAGCTTCCTACCATGTTTTGAGGGGAGGCAGTGAATACCGCATGTCACATTTTAAACAGGGTCCTAACTGTCAAATCTTTAAACAAAACCTGTTATGAAATTTTGAATAAACGGCCACCTAATTTAACTGGCTTCGAACCGTTTGGGGTACCATGCACTTTATTGCGTACAAAACATCAACCGAAGTTTGGTGAAAAGGCTGACGAAGGATACTTCCTAGGTTATGTGCCGAACTCACCAAACAAACGGGTTTTTAACAAAACAAATGGTACAGTGGAAATTGTGTATAACAATGAAGTCACAAGTTATACACATGAACCCCAAACAGGTCCGGAATGAATATTTGACTATGATAAATTATTTGAGTCATTTAACATTCCTTTGGATGAAAATGCAGGTACAATCGAAAAGGACATGGCGACGTTGCATCTGAATGACGATGGTCATACCTTTCCGAGGACTACGTTTGAATCCACAACCGAGCCTACTTCGACTGTAGATGGATCTCCAGAAGTCAATGTTCCTGAAGCACCTTCAACTGAGAACCAGACTCAGGCAACAAATTCCAACTCTGAGGAAAATGTCCACGAGGAGGAAAATGTAGAATCTGAAGAAGTTCCCCCATTAGGTGAAATAGGATCTAACTTAGGAGATAATCTAAGGGTTGATGAGATAGAGACCTCTAGGATCAACAAGAACCATCCTATAGAAAGCATCATAGGAAATCCTAACGAGGGTGTGAGGACTAGGAGTAGTTTAAATAACAACACTGTGTTGTTGTCGATGATAAACGACTCCGAGGCATATCACACATGTCTCTATTCATGTTTCATATCGCAAGTAGAGCCTAAGAATGTGCAAATGGCACTTAAGGATAACTCCTGGGTTGAAGCGATGCAGGAAGAACTCTCGCAGTTTAGGAAACTAGAAGTGTGGGAGTTAGTTCCATTACCTCGAGGGGAAGTTGCCATAGGAACCAAATGGGTTTTTAAGTGCAAAAGAGACGATAGGGGTATAGTCACTCGCAACAAGGCTAGTCTAGTTGTAAAGGGTTTCAACCAAGAGGAGGGAATCGATTACAATGAGGTGTTTGCACCAGTAGCAAGGCTGGAAGCCATTAGGTTGTTTCTAGCTTTTGCCTCCTTCAAGGGCTTTAAGGTATATCAATTAGATGTTAAGAGTGCTTTCCTATATGGGAAAGTGAAGGAGTTGGTGTATGTAGAACAACCGCCCGGATTTACAGATCCAAAATATCCTGATAGAGTATATCGCTTAGATAAGGCTCTATATGGATTGCATCAAGCACCAAGGGCGTGGTATGAGACTCTATCCAACCATTTATTAGAAAACGGGTTTGATAGGGGTAGGATAGATAGTACTCTGTTTGTTAAGAGGAAGGGAGAACATTTCATCTTGGTACAAATGTACGTCGATGATATCATTTTTGGATCATCAGACGAACAGATGTGCAAAGATTTCGAGAAGGTGATGAAGTCTAAGTTCGAGATGAGTGCTATGGGAGAGTTAACTTTCTTTTTGGGGTTACAAGTTGACCAGAAGAAGGATGGTATGTTTATCCATCAGACGAAGTATGTCTATGACATATTAGAACGCTTCGGGATGGAAGGAACAAAATTGACTACCCATTTCAGCACGCCGATTCAAGTGAATCACAACCTCGGACCGGGTACTGAAAGTGATGCCGATGTAGATCCGAAATTATATCGGGCCATGATTGGATCACTTTTGTATTTAACTGCTTCAAGACCTGACATCATGTTTGCTGTGTGTATTTGTGCTAGGTTTCAAGCTAATCCGAAGGAGATGCACATGAAAGCTGTGAAGCGGATTCTACGATACCTCAAGTCGAAACCGAAGCTGGGACTTTGGTATCACGCAGAGGGAGATCTAGAGTTGGAGGCATTCACGGATTCTGACTACGGAGGATGCAGCTTGACGCGCAAATCAACAACTGGAGGTTGTTAGTTCCTAGGAGGGAGATTGGTATCCTGGCAATGCAAGAAACAAACGTCGGTAGCCGTGTCAACGTGCGAGGCCGAGTATGTTGCTGCTGGTAGTTGCTGCTCACAGGTTCTGTGGATACAACAACAATTGCGGGATTACGTTTTGGCTTACACTCAAACTCCCATTAGGATAGACAATCAATCTACTATTGCAATAACTAACAATCCAGTAAAACACAGTAAAACAAAGCACATAGACATAGGCATCATTTTATTCGTGATTGTGCTGAAAAGAACTTAATCAAATTGGTAAAAGTGGCAACGGATGATAATAATGCTGATTTATTTACCAAAGATTTTGATAAGTCACGGTTTGAATATTTAATTCAACTAAATGGAATGCGCAACCCAGAGTAATTTGACCATAGTGGTAGTTTATTTCCTTTTATAGAAGTAGTATTTCTTTCTTTTTATAGTAAGTCTGCTAATTTAGGATAGTTTCTATTTTTAGTAAGTTAGTAGGTTATCTTCTTTTATTGCTATTTTTTAAGAAAAACAAAAAAAAAGAGAGAGAGAAAATTATAAAAATACAAAAAAAAGAGAATATCAGAAAAAGAGTTAAGACTTAGATGCATAGGTTCAAAGTGATGAAAATTAGCACAGTCGTTACAAACTCTAAGTGTTTAGGCTTTCACACATAATGCAACTAAATTCTAAGTGTTATACTTTATTTTAGTTTGATGTGTTGGTAGACATTATACATATAGGGAATCTCAAGGCTAATAAAATATTCAAGAAAAAGTCAAACGTGTCGCTAACTTAGATGTATGACCAATCGGTCTTAATTTTTATGTACAAGACATACAAACTTTGAGTCTAAATGAGGTATGCAAACTTTCTGGGGATGTATAGCATCATCAAATACATCTTAAAATGGAAAGAATAGAAAAATCATACCAAATTGAGAGTCGAAAACATGTAACTCTGTTGTACGTAAGTACAGACCTGTTGCCTCTGTTTGGATTCGGGTTATCAAGATAAGTCGCTTTGTTGTACGTCGGTACAGACCTGTCACCGCTATCTTGCTTGCTTTAAGAATAAACTTTAAGTCAAACTAAGACACTTTGTTGTATGAAAATATAGACCTGTGTCCGATGTTTGTCTTTTAAAGAAAGTTTGCAAATACCAACAAGTTAGAATCTTTGTCTGTATGCCTTGATCATAAAAGTATATCTATGTCTGAGTCACGTAAGATAATTTCATGATAAATAAAAAGGCCAAGGGATATTCCGAAATGTAGCATGTTTAAAGGGGTAAAATACCAACAATCGGCTAAATAGGTATTTCACGACAAACAATCAAAGGAATCAAAAATTCCTAAGTGTGAAAGTTTAAGTACTGAAAGTGAGTATCTGACACCGCTATCTGATTGAACCTTTCTTTGACTATACTCGTCAAAAATATTTTGTTAAGTGTTTAGCTTAGGTTGTAAATTTTAATAAGTATAGTTTAAGTCTAAGTTAAATTTTTGGTCAAAATTTTAAAATTTTATTTTTACTTATTTTATTTTTAGTTTATTTTATCTTAGTTTATTTTATTTTAATTTTATTTTTAGTTTTTTTTTTTTAGTAAAAGGTCAAAAATTACTAAGGGTGCATTCATAGTTGGATAAAATAAACACTGCGTGAAATATCTTGTGCTTAGGGTAAAAGATTTGGCATAGTTTATCTGGTTACACAATACCGTTGAAAAGGTTGAAAAAGTTGAAGTTATTTCAAAATTTTCGAAATTTTTCTAAGTGTTTGGTGTAATTCGAGTTTAGTTTAAACTCGAAACTGGGTAGAATCGAATCTGTCAGTAGATTCGAATGTGGCCATAGACTCGAAGGTAGGTGTTATAAATAGGTAACAGTAACTGTCATTACTTCTATCTGTTTCCGAATCTACCCTCTCGAATCTATTTGGCGACTTCGAATCTACTTCCTCGAATCTACCGTTTTTCACAAAAACGACAATTTGTCGAGTTTCTTACTTGGGTGTTCGATTCGACTGATATATCTAGGTATAATCACCTTGGTTGTACAAGATTCATGTAGTTTTATACACCATTTAAGTCAAAATCATCAATTTTTGAAGGATTAATGGTCGAAATCGGATTTTTCAAAATTAACCAAGTTTGGAACGATAAAAGGTCAAATTACAGGCAAATATCAGTGATTAGAACCTAGTTGGACTAATGTATGTGATTTTCTAAGTTCAAAATGGTTAAACTCATGGGTTTTGATGAAGAATTGGGCCGACGACTGTTCGAATCTAATCATGAACATTCTCGAGTTTGTCAGTAAACTCGAGAAGACCATTACATTCGAATCTGTCATCAAACGGTGTTTTCGAATCTGTTATTTTATTTGAATTATTTAATTTAAATTTTATTAAACTTGTAGAAATTCTTTTGTGTTGGATTTTGTACTTAATCAAGTTCAAAATTAAACAAACTTGAATTTAGGAAAGTTTATTGATTTTTATTAATTCTAATAGTTTATCTATTGTGCAGATATGGCTGTTCGAGTATTTGTGCCGAAGCACAATATGGATTTCCTTGTAGAATCTAGGATTGCTTTTGCATTGTCTCACAATATTCAGATTGTTATTCCCTATGTTCACCAATTCTATGATCATCTTCAGGTGGATTGCTCTGTCACCCCGACAGTGCTGAGAACCAGGATAGCAGGACAACCATTGGTGTTTTCTGCCGATATGCTGCGTCAAGTTTTGCAGCTAGGATCTCAGGAAGAAGAGTCTGGGCCTATTGACTTTCCCTTAAGTGTTAGGCAGGCAGCTTTTCAGAGGATGGGTTACAGTTTAGATGTTACGAAGACATCTTATATGAAGAGCGGGCTTATTGGCCAATGGAGATTTTTGGCTCATGTTTTCATGGTTTGTTTCGCGGCAAAGAAAGCCGGTTTTGACTATATTGTCTCGAAGATCCAATCTGGGATGATCGCCTTAGTATATAATCGGCCTTTCAGCTTTTCGGAAATGTTTTTCTCGGAGTTCGTTCATCAAATCACGGCTCCAGAGCATCAACAATTTCTATTATATCCTCGGTTCATAATGATGCTCATCAGGCATTTCTTGCCGAATCTGCCTCAGCTAAATGAGATCCAAAGCGTAGCAGTGACGGATAAAAGGATTTTTGCTGATTGCTCCTCGCACAGAGGAAGGTTGGTGATACCGGTCGAGCGGCCGTTGTTTGGAGCAGTTCTAGATAGGAACTTTGAAGCGCCAGATACTGCCAACTGGGCAGGTGTAGTGGAAGTTCAGCCTGGACAGCCACAACAACAACCACAGCCACCGCGAGCACAACAACAAAGGCGAAGACAAAGAGCTACTGCGAGTCAGACTCAGGCATCTAGGCCTTCTACAAGTCAACAGCCAGAGATACAAGAGGCGGGCCCTTCGAATATCCCAAGTGAAGCTGATCAGTTGTGTCAGACATTATATGAAATTTGGGAAGCTTGTCCTCATGCCAATGAAGAAATATCTGCAGCGTTGGTGGGAGAATTGCTTGAGCCTCCAGAGGGAGAAGAAGATGTGCTTAGGGATGTTGACGAATATGAACCAGAGCAGACTGGTAATGATGAGTCATCATCTGCCACTGAGTCATAAGAAATGGAGGACATAGAGGTTGAAGCTCCAGAGTCCGTATCTACAGAACCAACCGTTCGGATAGAAACTTATGGATCTAGAGTAGTGGTGATTAATGAAGAAGCTTCAAGGAGGCGAGCATCAAGAGAGTCTGATGACTCTGATTTTGAAGAAGAAGACGTTGCACCATTAGTGACAAGGCAACGGGCCAAGCGTCATAGATTTATGCAAGGATCGTCTTCAGCTTCAGCAGAACAACCTGAAAATTCTCAAACTCAAACTCCTCAACCTCAGGAACCTCAAACCACCATTCCACCATCACCACCTCATGATGAACGATACATCCCATCGCCGATCATTCAAACTCCAATTCATTCCATCCCATCAACCTCATCCACATACGCCGACAATCAAAGATTTCTGCAGCTAAAAGCTAGAGTTGACTTCCAGAATATCCAGATCTTAGGCCTAACAAAGGCAATCGGTGAGATTCAGACTCATAACGCAAATCTTGATAAGGAGAATGCCGATCTAAAAAGGATAGTGGAAAAGGTTCAGGAAGAGAACTTAGAGTTAAAGACATTTGTAGCTGATCAAGCAGCTGACTTAAGATCGATGCGCTCCCTAGTTGAGCAATTAATGAAAAATTTACAGGCTCAGGGGGAGACATCGTGCCGAGATCAAGAAGTGCGCAGGGAGGATGATGATACTGAAGATGACCAGGGCAATGATCCCAGCTCTCAAAGACAGAATGAGCCAGTAGATTTTTCTGCTGCTTAGGATGTTCAATCTCAGGGGGAGCCAAGTCAAGCAGGAGGTGGAGTAGGAGAGGTCGGTTCGTCTAAACCTACGGATTATGAGATAAGTGAGATGATTGATGCACTCATGGATCTCGATGAAGACCCTCTAGACTTTGGTTTTGATTTTGAAGATGAAATGGAAGACCTGGAAGAGGGTGAGTTTGTGCCTGAGGATATTGTTGATTGGCAATCTGATGATGAGGTGTGTGCTGACATAGACGATGAAGCTGATGAAATCATCGTTCAGCAAAATCCTATCACTGATACATATGTGATAGAAGGAAATGATGTTGTTAACATAGAAGTGGTGAATGCTGCTTTAAATGTTGAGTCATCAACAGAGCCTGTCAGAGAGTTAACGAATGAAGAGAAAAGAAAGTTGTGGTTCAGGGCTGAGCAGAAGGAATTAGAGCTGAAAAAGAAGATGAGGCTGCCGGGGACTGGAAAACTGTCAGGAAGCATATTAAGCTGGTTTTTTGATCGAGAACTGCAGCTATTCATAATCAAGAGAAAAGATGGGCTCCAGTACCTGAGGCGAACTCTGAAAGTATTCAATTCACTGCCGAAGATTGAGATCAAGGCGTTAGCATGGAAAGAACTGATCAATATCGGCAATGACCCCTACGCAGATCTAATTGCCAGAATCGTAAGGAAAGAGGGAAGATCAAGGAAGTTTGAACGCGTAAATCCAAGGATAGGAAAAAGAGTAGAGGATCCTTCTCGAATTGATCCTCTAACTGGGCGTCCTTGGATGAAGATTCAATACAAACCCGTAAGATGTCTAAGAAAGGTGCCGCTCAAGCCTATGCCACAGAATGTCATGAAAAATCTGAATTGGTGGTATGTTGAGAGTGAAACTGGAGAAGCGGTGATGGAAGATTTTGAAGAAAAGGTGATTCTCAGAATCTATGATCCTCTTCACCTGGTAAACCTTTCTCGAGATGACCTTCAAATTTTGCATGCTCATAAGATTTCAAGTGACACTCATATGGATGGTGAGGCTAGAAAGTATGAGAATGTAGTTCGAGTGTGTATTGAAAAAGGTTTGTATGCGGGAAGCAGTTTGAATAAATAATGAACAAAGTTCTTAATCAAATGTGTGAATTATTAGAAGCTATCGTCAAGGGGGAGTCTGTTGGTATACCCTGTGTGACGATAGCAGTCTAAGTGATCCAACATTGTGGTTTAGCAAGTATTAGATATATATGTTTATATATGGTTGTTAATTATTATTGTTTGTGTGTTTGAACTTAATGTAACACATTACAAGAAGTTTAAACATAAAAGATCAAAGATAAAATCAATCATAATGTAAAAACATACGTTTTAATACTTAGTTAATTATGTGAAAAGGTAAATTCGAAATGTTTAAGGTCTAGGATTCGAATCTGGCTAGATTCGAATGAGTCACTTGGACAGATTCGAATATGACCACTTAGGTAGATTCGAGAGTGTCAGATGGGACAAACTCGAATGGGCCGTGGGCCGGATTCGAGTTTGGCCCATAACAGACTCGAATTAGCCTCTATAATTAGGGATAAACTCGATTAATTATTAGACTTTTTGCAGAATTCGAGAGTGATTAAGCATTAAGCGATTTCGAGTTTATCATCAGTGTTAGTGTTGTTTCGGAGAGAATCAGTTCGTAGGCTCGTGCTTGTGTAGTTCGTGCAGCTTCTGATAGTCTCCGTGTTTCTAGTGAGTGTTGTTACCGTCTACCCGTTAACGAGGATTCCGCACTCGTTGACGGTTCCGCGTCTAGATAGATCTGTGTTAGGTAGACCTTACAATTGTTGAGATAGATAATCTGAAAACTGACACTCTTGGTGAGCTTCCCAGTACTTTCATTCAGAAAGTAAATGGTAAGCTAATCTCAATAAACAGGTTTGTCAGGCTTTAAAATACTGACAGCTTGTGGGAAAAAGCTCCAAAAGTTGATGATGGAATATGTTCTCCATCAAATCAGCTTGCTAAGTGCTCTTCTGATTCACACAAGCAAAAGAAAGGAAGACAAGCTCAAGCTGCAGCTGCAGGTGTGGACTCTAAACCTGTTGACAAAACAGGCTCTGGGTCCAAAGCTGATGGTAAGAGACCTGTTTAATCCTTTTGATGCTAAACATTTTGAGAAAAAGTTTTCAAAAGGTAAGCAGCATGCTTTCAACAGGGATAAGTCTCATGTTGAAAGTAAATCTGCTGTGGTTTCAAATAAGTTATTAAATCATAGTGGAAAATTGGTTATAAATGAAGGTAAGTCTTTCAAAACCAAAAGCTATGATTATGTTGATAGGCAACATCCATCACATCTCAGTAAAAGCAAAGGCAAAGCCATTGCTCAACCTAAGAAATTTGGGAATAAGTTTCCCAAACCTGTGGAAGGTCAAAGGCCAATCAGACTTCCTGTGTTTGATATCTGTCCTCCCAAAAAGAGGAAAGAAGAAACAGGCAAAGTTGTTGCCATTGTGCCATCCACCCAAACTGTTGATTCATCTAAAAACAATAATAAGTTTGCTAAACCTGCTGACTTAATCAACAAAAATAATTCAGAATATGTTTCTGGAGGTTCTTCTTCCAAAAAGGCTAAAAAGAGAAAATGTTATAAGTGTGGGAAGAAGACACATATGGTCAAAGACTGTCCTGAAACTGAGGACATGAGGCCTGTTGACTCTGCTAGTTCCATCATTGCAAAAACGAGCATTGTTGGAAGTAACATAGTCAATGATGATGGTATCCAAGCTGATACCATCCAAATAGGAAATATTAGTGTGGATATCATTGGGCCATCAACAAATGTTGATGAAGTAGGAGAACTCATCCCTATGATGAGTTCCCCTAAAAACAACTAATATTTTCTCATGACACTCTGCAGGACAAACAACCATCCCAGGTTTGGTACTTGGACAGTGGCTACTCAGGACATATGATATATTGCAAGGACCTGCTGAGTGATCTCAGGCCTGAAAAAGAGCCAAAAGTCACATTTGGTGACAATGTACAGGGATCCACAGAAGGATACGGAACTCTTCAAGCTGGTGCTGCAGTATTCAAAAGGGTAGCCTATGTGGTTGGGCTGAAACATAATCTTGTAAGCATAAGTCAACTATGTGATGCTGGCTACAAGGTAAACTTTGATGAGCACCTAGGTTACATATTGGATACCCAAGGCAAAGTTGTGATGTGTGCACAAAGAAAGAAAGGTGTATATGGTGTGGACATGAAATCTGCTGATCCCACAACTGAAACCTGCTTTATCTCAAGAAGCAATGCAGATCTTAACTGGTTATGGCACGAAAGGCTATCACACCTGAACTTCAAGAATATCAACAAACTCTGTAAGAAAGATTTGGTAACAGGTTTGCCTTCTATAACCTTTGTTAAGATAAACTCTGCACAGCTTGTGAGAAAGGCAAGCAGAGAAAATCATCTTTTAAATCTAAGCACAATTTCTCTATTGATACTCCTCTCTTCTTAATCCACATGGACTTGTTTGGACCAGTTAGTGTCCCAAGTCTAGGAGGAAGAAGATACACTCTAGTAATGGTTGATGAGTTCTCCAGGTTTACATGGGTAATCTTTCAGAAGAGCAAAGGAGAGGCTGCTAGAGAAATCATTGGATGTAGCAAGAAGATGGAAATGTTGAACTCTGCTCAACTAAAGCAGGTTAGAAGTGATCATGGTACTGAATTCAGAAACAGTACTCTTGAGGACTTCTGTGAAGAAAGACGGATCTCACAAAACTTTTCAGCTGTAAGAACTCCACAACAAAATGGAGTTGCTGAAAGGAGAAACAGAACTCTCATTGAAGCTGCTAGAACCATGTTGTGTGCATCAGGTTTACCTTCATCATTCTGGGTTGAAGCTGTCTACACTGCCTGCTTCACCCAAAATAGATCCTTGGTGGTGAAAAGGTTCAACAAGACTCCCATTGAGTTACTCAAATGGAGGAGGCCAAACATTAGCTATTTCCATGTGTTTGATGTCCTTGCTTCATTTTGAATCAAAGGGACCAACTGGCAAAGTTTGAACCCAAAGCTGATGAAGGTGTGTTGGTTGGATATTCTGCTATCTCCAAAGCCTACAGAGTATACAACAACAAGAGAAAGGTGATAGATGAATCTATCAATGTCACCTTTTAAGAGTCTAGGAGTGCCTCCACCAAAGCTGTTCCTGAATCAGTTTCAGGAGAATTCAGCTTTGATGATCTTATGCATTCCATCAATGAAGAATAGGACTCAAAAGCTTCCACTACATCCAGAGTGGAACCTGTTAATCATGATGGGCATGATGATGATTATGTTGATACACCCTGTGTGAATAAGTGTACTGACATAATTACATCCTCATGTGCTGAACCAATCAATGCTGATTTTCCTGGATCCTCTGCTGATATGTTCAACAATGGAGAGTCATGCTCAACAAGTGAACAGGCTCAAGATATCAGTGTGTCTGAAAATCTTGAGAGCTGCTCAACAGGACCTGTTGAAGATACAAATAACTCAGGAGAATCCTCATTGAAGCAAGATCCTAAGTGGATCAGGTGTCATCCAAATGATCAAATAATTGGTGACATCAACAAAGGGGTGCAAACAAGATGGGATAGCTTAGGAAACTTTTGTATGTTTTCTAGCTTTGTGTCCCTAATGGAGCCTAAGAAAGTGGATGAAGCACTTAAAGATGCCAATTGGATCTCTGCCATGCAAGAAGAACTCAATCAGTTTGAGAGAAACAAAGTATGGAAGCTAGTCCGTGCTCCTAAAGGAAAAACAATAATTGGCACCAAATGGGTTTTCAGGAACAAGATGGATGAGCAAGGTCGTGTCATTAGAAATAAGGCAAGACTAGTTGCTCAATGTTATAGACAGGAAGAAGGCATTGACTATGATGAAACATTTGCTCCTGTGGCCAGGTTAGAGGCAATTCGTTTGTTTCTAGCCTACGCTGCTCATAAGAGCATGAAGGTATTTCAAATGGATGTGAAGAGTGCATTTTTGAATGGTAAGCTGCAAGAAGAAGTCTATGTCAAGGAGCCTCCAGGTTTTAAAAAAGAACATCATCCAAGTTTTGTCTATAATTAAGTTAGACAAAGCTCTATATCGTCTAAAACAAGCCCCTAGAGCCTGGTATGACACTCTAACTAATTTCCTTATGAGCAATGGTTATTCCAAAGGTAAAGTGGATACCACACTGTTCATAAAGAATGTGAAGTCTGATATTATGCTTGTTCAAATTTATGTGGATTACATAATATTTGGTTCTACTAACGAGCAGTTATGCAAGAATTTTTCACTACTCATGAAATCAAAATATGAAATGAGTATGATGGGAGAACTTACTTTCTTTTTAGGATTACAGGCTAAACAAACCTCAAATGGAATTTTCATAAATCAAAGAAAGTACACTTTAGATCTTTTGAAAAAGTTTAAATTTGATCAAAGTTCTCCAATCAAAACCCCAATGGCAACCAATGTAAAGTTGGATGCAGATGCCAGTGGCAAAGCTGTTTCAGTAACAGCTTACAGAGGCATGATTGGGAGCTTGCTATACTTAACTGCTAGTAGACCATATATTATGTTTGCTACCTGTTTATGTGCTAGGTTTCAAGCTGATCCTAAAGAATCACATCTAGCTGCTGTAAAAAGAATCTTTAGATATCTTAAGGGTACACCAGGTTGGATCTTTGGTATCCCAAAGACTCAAGTCTTGAGCTAACAGGTTATTCATATTCTGATTTTGCAGGCTGCAGGCTAGATAGAAAAAGCACAACAGGTGGGTGTCAACTTCTTGGTGGTAAGTTGATAAGTTGGTGTAGCAAGAAGCAGAACTTAGTTTCTACTTCTACTGCTGAAGCTGAGTATATAGCTGCTGGAAGTTGCTGTGGGCAGATATTATGGATGTAGCGTTAGCTTGAAGACTATGGACTTGTATATAGGAAAACTCTAATTCTGTGTGATAATACAAGTGCTATAGCTATCTCTAACAATCCAGTATTTCATTCCAGAACAAAGCATATAGAGGTCAGACATCACTTCATCAGGGATCACATCCAGAAAGGTAATGTGGAGGTAAGTTTTATTTCCACAGATGAACAGCTTGCAGACATTTTCACCAAGCCTCTTGATGAAAACAGGTTTAATTATCTTGTAAGCAAGCTGGGCATGTTAAATAAAAGTGACTAAGTGTGCTAAATGTTCTAAGTTATTATACGTCTCACACTGCTCAAGTTTCTCAGAACAGCTTAGGCAGAACAGGCTATGCATGTTCTACACTTAGTCAATTTCTGAAAACTTGAACAGCTTGAGCGTATAACAGGTTTGACAACATCAGTGTTCACCTTAAACCTGGTCTGTTGATCAAATGTCCAACCTGCTCACTCTCTCATTCTGTCATACAAGACATTGTCTTGTAACCTGGTCAGCTATTGAACACAGCCTATTCTTTCATAGCTAAACAGGTTGAATGAACAGCTTGAAGAGTGAACAGCTTGTGATGACCCTGCTCATCATAGGTTTGACCAACAGCTTAGACCATTAGTTTTAATTACCTTTCTTCACCATTAAGTTACTTAATTTTTATATTTATTTAACTTAATTTCTGCGGATAATGTGTGTTAACGTGTGTTAGTGACTAAAAAAGGCTCGAGTGGTCTGACAACCGTTCAGACATGGACAACCGTTCCGTTTTCTGTTAAAGAACTTTTCAAATCAACCGCCCAAATTTTTCTCTCTCATACCCACTCACACTCAAATCCTATAAATACCTCTCTACTGTTTCATCTTCATCTTCCTTACTGCTACCATAACTTTCAAAGAACCCTAATTTCGACTAAGTGTCTTGTGCTCATACCCTCCCTATTCTCATTATGGCTCACCAAAACAACCCCTTTCTACCAGTATTTGTTGGTGCAGATGTTCAGAAACACTCTTCTGTCACCACAATGCTAACACTGAAACCCACAAACTACATAGCCAACCTAACCATTCCCAAAAACTATATGGGGAAAGGTTATGAAGATATGGTGGAGTTTCTAAAGGTTCACCCTCTGAATTACGCCATGACTGCCACTCCTGGTGTCCTGTACCAAGAAATGGTCTATGAGTTCTGGTACACCTGTGCCTACGACCCAACAACCAATGTCACAAGGGGAACTATTCTTAATGGGACTCAGACCATTGAGATCACTATTGTTCTTATCAGGGAAGTTCTTCATCTCCCTGTGGCTGAAACTTATGATCAGCCACAGCCTGAAAATGATCAGATGGGAAATCTGCTACGTTTTTGTGGTGTTGCAGAACCCAAGATTGGAGCCACCCTGTTCAGGAAGGATCTCTCACCTACTTACAGCTTTTTATTTGCCTCTGTGGTGATGTGCTTCAGCAGCAAAGTTGGTTCTTTTGACCAGCTTAGCCGTGATGAGATCCCAATAGTCCTACAGCTCGTAGATGGGACTAACATGAACATGGCTCGGTGGATTTTCATGCATTTGAGAAACCTGGTGCAACAGGAAACACGTCCAGCTGCTGTTCGATATCCAAGGTTTCTGAGCCTCATCTTCAAGCATGTCTGTGGTGAGCATTTGTATAACTCTCAGCCTATGTTACATACTGCTGCTTTCCTAGTGATTGGGAATAGAGTTTTCTACACCCCTGTACTTCCAAATGAGCCCCCTCTATCTATGACGCGTGCAAAACACACCTCTGGTTTTAATGTCTAAATGAACCCAAAGTATAAATTACACAACTGGCAGTGTACCAATCGTGTGCAATATAGCTTTAAGAATCACCCAGGATTTATCGAACTCAGGGAACGGAATAAAGATTGGAGACTCAAATACTACAACCTAAACCAATATTTAGCTATTTTTGACGTTTTGAGGAAGTTATCAACTAAAGACAATAATTAAAATTAACTGACAGAATAACTATAGCAAACTAAGTAACACAAGAATAAAAAGTTAAACTAATAATTTTTTTTGATTTTTAGATTAAAATAAAAACTAATTCTAGCAAACAGGAATTAAGCTAAACAACTAAAGCAAGCAAGTAACGACAACTGAATCAAACTAATTAAAGCAAACTCAAATCAAACTAACTTGAGCAAGTAAAGAACGATGATAAATTTTACCAAACTCTTATATTACGAAAGCGTCACCCACTTGGATTTAGAAAACTATAATTAACTGGCGATGGATTGAATTGATTGACTAAAGACAAATCGGTTGATAACCAATTTTAAATTCAATTAAGCCCGGATTTTGGTTTAATTTACCGATTATTTAATTATTTCAAGTTAAAATATTTAATCTTGATAACCACGTGATGGAAACAAAGCAACTCGTCAAACTCCAATATTAACCAATTAATCTTATAATCGCAACACAATGCATAAAGTTAATCGATTAACACCGAAATCCAACAAATTGACTTTGTCACTTTAAAAATCAAACTTTATGATTTGCCAATCCTATTATCGCAACACAATGCATAAGAACCAACAAACACATAAAATTCTAGATTAACAATCAACTATCAAATCATTATCGCAACACAATTCCTAGAAGAGATAATTGACTATTAATTTTTCATTTAAAGCCTCTTTCTTTTTAAAACGTAGATTTAATTAAAACTTTATTATCGCAAAACAATGCTAAAAGATTAATAAAAATCTGATTTTTAACAAGAAAATATGAAATAATCAAGAATCCAACAAATATAAACCAAAATCCATCAATCAATCCAATAATTTACCAATTAATACATAGAATCCATCATCCCAAGCGGGTGAACAAGAAAACTACTCACTAATCATGCTAAAACCCAAAATTAAACTCAAATTAATAAAAACCATTATAAAATCAGAAAGTTAAAGGAACGAATGTACCAAATCGCGCTGCTACAATAAAGAATTTGAATCCAAAACTCGAACCGAATGCTTCTAATCCAAGAAATTCGAAAACTTTAGCTAAACTATGATTAAAATTCGTGAAAGATGAATGAAAGCTCTGAAATTCACCAAAATCGTGTCTGAATCGCACGAATCGACGCTGGAATCGCCCCGAATGCTCGTAAAATCGAAGAAGAATTAAACTTTTGGCTACAACTATGATTAACTATGTAGAACTACTGAAAATCGAGAAGAAATTCGCCAACATATGTCTGAAAATCGCCTCCAATCGACTCTGAATTGAAACTGCCGCATCTTAGGTTTTAAAAACGAATTTGGTGGGCTGGGACCGGCACGCGGGCGCGTAGGGGCGAGTCACGTGGGTGCGTGGACTTAACCTAGCCTACGCCCCTGCGTGGGTAAGCTATGCGGGTGCGTGGCTTGCTTTGACTGAAAATGGGCACGCGGGCGCGTGGGATGTTCTACGCGGGTGCATGGATGCTCAACTGGACTTGGCCACAGAGGTGCGTGGAGAGTCTTACGCGGGCGTGTAGAGTCACTTTTTGTCAAATCTTTGCTTTCAATCACGGGAGATGGCTGGATCATAAAATCTCGTCATTTTAGCCTTGATCTCCGTTCCCATGTTGATTTAATGGCTTCTGACCTGCGGACCAAACATATTAATGAAATCAGTATCTTTTTCACGCGTTTCGGTCTGAAAACCACATAAATTGGAGATAAAATGATATCAAAAACATGTATAATTTTGCACATATCAAAATACCCCACACTTGAGCTTTGCTTGTCCCCAAGCAAACTGCAACATAAATGTCTCTAACCAAGGCCTCAACTCAAAACAAACTCTCAAGAAACACATAGACTCTGAAGCATTAAAGATCCATAAACTATGAATTTGAAGTCAAGGCAAGAATCAATGAGACCACAAGATGCAAAAAGAATATAATAACAATGTCAACAACTTCCCACCTAATCACATGACTCAGCACCTCACAGCTTTCACTCATCACTCAAGTGTATAGGCTCGTGTGTTTTCACAAATTTCGCTCAATGCCAGATATGTTAAAAGAATGTGAGCATATGCTTGAGAGTAAATCACGCCGCCATCACTCAGTGTTTGAAAATAAAGCACATAAAGGTCTTAATGGGCTGTAACGAGGCTAGGCTAAGGACATGGGAACTATATGGCCAAAGTGGGCTAAAAGAATGGGATCCAAGATCAAGCAGCAAGCAATAGAAGCGAGTAACCAACAATGGCCAAATAAATCACTGAGAGGATTTCCCAAGCAAACTGGCTTGATTTTCACATCTAATAACAGCTCAGAAGGACAAAAAATTTTGTTTTTTTCTTTCTTATTCCAATACCTTCTCTTCTCTTTTCTCTTCTCTTTTTCTTTTCTTTTCTTTTCTTTTTCTTTTTCTCTTTTTTTATAGCGTTGAATTTTCAAGCACCGACTATGTCCATTCTTTACCCAAAAAGAACTTTATTAACCATACTAGCATTGCCGCGGTACAACACTAGAAGAGTCAGGAAGAACACAAAAGCATGGAATTACATATGACTCGACTACTATCAAAACAATGCATAATCGTCAAGGCTCACAGCGGACTAACTAACAAATGAATGATCCCAGATAAATCCCTATAGCTTGCTACTAAATCACGATCCCAATTCCGTCAAACGATAGACAAAAGGATTATTTGGCTGATAATGTGGGTTGTCACCGAAATGAAAGGCTCAGGCTCAAATGGGGAGACTATGGGAAATAATGCAGGTAAGGTTGTCATTGGGGAAAAAGGGTATCCTAACTGTGCCTTTATATAAGTGCTAGATTCTCAAACGATGTGATGTTGGCATGCATTTGACAAACAAGTTCTACCTTAATCCAATTAACACTGACAAATTCACACCGAAAGAATAATGAGCATTAAATATGAATGCTAGATGGGCTCAAATTCTCACGAAACGAATATACAGGGTTATTTGTGCTTAATCATGGAATTTCAGTCAAGAAGCATGACATGCACATCAAACATCCTGTTACCACAAAATAATCTCAAAATCACTTGCTCAGCTTCGCATGCATAGAAAATATAACAATACTGCAAAAGAGTCCAACATGCCAAAAATAGAGAATAAATTTTGAAAATCAGCCCAGTTTTTGACAAAAATGTTGCGACTTTTACTTAAGTACATGCAAATCTGAAAATCAACATTTTTATACCCGAAAGAATAATGAGCATTAAATATGAATGCTAGATGGGCTCAAATTCTCACGAAACGAATATACAGGGTTATTTGTGCTTAATCATGGAATTTCAGTCAAAAAGCATGACATGCACATCAAACATCCTGTTACCACAAAATAATCTCAAAATCACTTGCTCAGCTTCGCATGCATAGAAAATATAACAATACTGCAAAAGAGTCCAACATGCCAAAAATAGAGAATAAATTTTGAAAATCAGCCCAGTTTTTGACAAAAATGTTGCGACTTTTACTTAAGTACATGCAAATCTGAAAATCAACATTTTTATACCCCCACCCTAAACTTAAATCTGACAGTGTCCTCACTGACATAAACCATGCAAATCGAACAGGCAAGAGTAAATTGGAACGAGAGAAACTCCCCTGATAATGAAGAAAGCACTTAGGCGGCTCTGAACGATGAAGCTGAACTTACTGCCACCAAGCATCTCTACCAGTGTCCAACCTTAATCAAAAGCAAGCATAATGAACAACCAGATATCAGCAATGATAAAGTAACAATAAGCTAAATAATTGTACATCAAATAATAAATTAAACAATTAGATACAGATGATAAAGTAAAACCCAAAAGAAAATAAAATAAACATCCTGAACACCCATGAGATCACTACGGCTAGGAACGCCTGACACGGCGACGAGAATACATATGCGTGATAGTAGAAGCTCTCGGCCTGTCGATACGGGAGGCATCCAAAGGGCGCAAAGGAGGCCTAGCATCAGAGACTGCAGGAGAGGAGACAAAAGTAGATGCAAATAAGCCCTTATCAGCGGAAGTGGGTGAATGATGACATGGTGTAGGCGGTGGTGATGAGTGATGTGACTGGTGTGGGGATGGCGGTGGCTGCTGCTCCTGACCCGTATGAGTATCAGTCGGTGTCGGGTCCACAGAGGGAGCAGCAGGGGTGGGGACAAGGGATTAAGGTAGGGGTGGTAATGATGGCAATCCAGCAGCTGCGAGTAGTGAATCTGTGGCCCGATATGTGTGAAGTAGGGCAGTAAGGGCTGCATAATGGGCTACTGGATCGGTAGGTAGGACTCCAAAATGTAGGGTTGGAGGGGTCGATGGAAAGTGTGCGGAGGTGGATGCATGCGAAGGCTCAGGGATATCAGGGCGGGGAACATGGAATGGGGGTGGGTCAGGCTGGGCTCTGGGCTGAGGCTGTGGGATGACGAGGTGGTTGTGCCTGCAATCTACGATGCCCATGTTGTGGAGAGTCTGCAACTGAATCTGTGTAACACCATGCTCCAGCACTCTCGTAAGGCGGCCCTCAATATCTTGAGTCAAAATGCCCAACCGGCGAGCTAAATGTGTGATATAAGCTCCACCAGTGATGGCACTACTCGAACGAACGCCAGAACAATGGCGGAGGAAACAGGCTAACCGGTAAGCAATCTGCACAGGCCGCTCCACTCTCAAAAATAAGTGCATGCTCTCCAAATCCTTGATCGATACACTACATGCACCTACTCCCCTTCCACATAAGGTCTCTGCCAAAATCCTCCAAAATAGCCTATGTAGCGGGTCTCGGAATGATGTGCCTTTGGCTGAGTTTGAGTATCTACCCGTTGCAAATTCTGCCCAAAAAGATAAATGATCGAAGTCTGTAGGGGCGTCGCGAATAGCAGCCTCAAACATAGGTGCAGAAGCCTCCTCTGCTGTGTATATTCCCATAACCGTAGCAAACTGACGCAGTGAAAACTCCCTCTCCACCCCTCCTAGCCTGAAGCCTATCATGCTAGTGTCATCGTAATCAGTGATAGCCCCCTCAATATACAGGCTCTCGAATAGAAAGAAGTCGCTCAAAGGCTGGAGGGTGGTCCAAATCTGTAGGACCATGCTGCATAATGTGCCGCAGGCGATCAGTGATGCCAATTGTGGTCATGTCGGCCCAGCTTATGGAAGTCGTCGAGGCAAAACTCTTTCCGAGTAATTTGGCAAACTCTCTAATGTCGTCGTCTCTGGCGAAAACCAACCACTGATCGAGATCGGGAGGGCCTGCCCCGGCCTCAGGGTCATCCTCTGGTAAAGGAGAGGAAGGAGGTGATGGGATACGCCGCGGTCTGTTGCCTCGCATGATCTGATCAAAAGATAACACATTTCGAAGTTAGTTTGAACTAAAAGTGCAAGAAATGTGCATCAAGCAGATATAGGTGTACAAGGAATAAAAAGACACAAATAAAGGCTAAAATCTAAGAAAAATTAAAACTATAAATTGATATAAATAAATAAGAAAAATAATAATAAACAAAAATAAAATAATAATAACAATAAATAAATAAATAAATAAATAAAATAGAAATAAAACAAAAATAATAATAATAATCATAATAATAATACTCGAGAGTACCCAAAGTAAGGAATGCATGCTAAACATACCTGTGAGTGAGAAATGACAATAACACAGCATGCACTCAGGATCCGAAAAATGAGCATTAAAGCTTAACATGATGCTTACTAGCCTAGCGTGAAGCATATCCACACATGAGATGAGGACTAATAATGCTAACTAGATGAATGCCAAGTGCAAAAAATCAGATGGGGTGAATCAATTCTGTCAACTAATGTGTAGCATAAATGAGCACACAGAATCACAAGTCTCTCTCTTGGACTTAGAAGCCCATTCATGAATCATAACAATACTAACTCCGGCTTACTTCCAGCCCCAACCCATGATATTCAAATGATCAATACCAAAGTATGCATAATAACTAGCGAGAGTGGCATATGTACTCAAGAATGGACCCCAATGCTACAGGTCATGTGCAAAATAACGAATGACCATCAAAGTAGCGGGCAAATAGGGACCAAAACTATAAAGGCAGAATTAAGTTAACAATGAACAGGCATGCCTTAACCAATGATGTATAACCAAACTCTGATCAGAATGCGTGAGTATCAAGAGAGAATTTAACATGAACAACCACTTTCAAAATCCACATTCGAAGCTAACAAGTGTTCATACAATGCGAAACAAGAGCAACCAGATGTAAAGATAAGCATTAAACCTGAATCAACAATGAACTAATCTATGGAATCGTAGTGCTCTCGAGCTGGAAAATGAAACTTATAGACAAGCATTGTGGCTCGAGAGGAACTCCACAGAAAACAATAAACACACAATTCAACAAAATAAGTAGGAAACCCCACTTAAAAATAAATAACAATGCCTGGTCAGATCCCCAATTGAGCAATGAGAAACTGTATTAAAGCAATGAGCAGCCAATAAACCCTCAAACCAACTAAAATCCATAGCAAGCAAGTGTGCATAACAGTGGCAACGTAGTAACCTTGCGAAATCACCAACAAACAACAATGAACCAACTAAAAAAATACGAAATCAAGACAGAGCTGGAGCAGCAGTTATAATTCGTGACTGTGTGTGCGGGTAACCAGAGAAAGAAACCAGAACAATCTGTGATGATGTTCATGCTGAATTCTAAGATACTTGAATGAAACTCCCAAAATAAGTGGAAATATGCAAGAGATAAAGCAAATAAGTTAACCTATTAACCAAGAACACTCCCTCAAACTCATTTGATGTTCTGAATTTGTGACCACCCCCAAATGAGAACAATACCTCATCTTGAATGATATTTAACAAAACAGGTAGAGATAAGCAATATATTTAGCAAATAAGTCATCCTAACAAAAGGAATTGCTGGAATCTGTTTCGTGTGAATGATTTTCACAACAACCCCCTAAATATGAACCCTAGAATTGCCCACAATCGAGAATGGGGAAAGAAAAGGGAAGAAGAATACCTGGATTGGAGGAATTGAAGCAAAAATCAAGAGGATGATGGCTGAAATCAGTAAGAACTCGAGACTCAGAGAGATGCGTGCGTGGTAGAGGAAGAAAGTGTGTTGTGAAAATGGCGCTGAAATGGTGATTTATAAATATTAGACCTACGCCCCTGCGTAGTTTAAGTCACGCAGCTCCGTGCACGTACGCCCCTGCGTGGGATTTGGTGCGCCCCTGCGTGGGCTGGTGATTCGTGGGTGTTTGTAGGCGGGTGCGTGGGTATGTTTCAGGGGTACTACGCCCCTGTGTGGGAAGTGTACGCCCCTGCGTAGGAGAAGGGGGTATGTGCGCGGCTGCGTGGGGCTGTGCACGCTGCTGTGCGGGATTGTTCTCAGGAAGGGGGGTGTGGGAACAGATGCAGGTGTGTGGGATCAAAAGGGGTGCGTGGGAGTGGGCTCGCACGCGGGTGCGTGGATGCACTTATGCGGGTGCGTGGATGTGATTAGGAAGGACGGTGAAAAGGGTTTCACGCTGGTGCGTGAGAGACCCTACGCAGGTGCGTGGGTGTATCAACCAGCTGTCACAATTGCCAGTAACAGTAACAGCAACCATTTATCATATAATTAAAACAACAAAAAGGTTATTAACCCAGCTGCAAAATTAAGATCCCTTACACCGGCACTTATCAATGAAGACCATCATTCCCTATGGCAAATTAAGTTCTAAAACAAAGCGCACAACGTGACTAAACCATAACTGCTATAGCACACTCTATCCCGCACCTCAAGTTAAGTATATCACAGATGTGACACTTAAAACCCCAAGAATCGAATACATGCCTTTGACCTTCAAAACACACCGAAATCATTAACCCATACTCAAGTAAGGAAATATTAGGTACTAGAAGAACTAAGGGTTGGATGCGTTGACTTTAAGAGTCAAACCGATGAAATTCTAGATATGCAATTAAAGCGATAAAAGAAGCTTAAGTTCCTGCATATCATGGGATACGAAACTATGGAAAAACATAGATGAGGTACTAAAGATGACACACACAAACTACTAATATCGAATCCACAAAAAAGTATGCAAATTCAAAGTTGTTGACTTATAAAAAGTCAAACTCAGCAATGAAGGCAATGGCCCATCCCACACTTAACTCCCAAACTTATGGACTCAAAAAGGCAACACAATATGAAAGAGGAACCAAAACAAGCAACGGACTATGCAATTACCTCTACTATGCATCACACACCTCACCCCACACTTATATGCTTGAAACTCCGGAATTATGCAGATGATTAAAACAATTAAAACAGAACACAGGAACCAACTAAACATGAACAAGTTGACTTTTAGAGTCAAACTGTTGAAACCAATGCAATGAAATTAAAGCAATAATCAAACCTCAAGTGTGGACGAAGCAAGGTATATAAAGGAATGGATAAACATAAATGAGATGCTGAAAATTGCATACACAAACTACAATTATAGAAACCATGAAGGATTAAAAAAATATTTCAAAGTTGTTGACTTATAAAAAGTCAAACTCAGAATTAAAGATAGCATCCTACCCTACACTTTACTCAAAGCCTATGAACTTAAACATGACATCAAAACAAGCAACAAACAATAGAAAGCATTATGAGAAGCACACTTGATAAATTAGCAAAATCCACACAACTAAACACACTAAAGAAAATGCAAATAATAGCAAAAACGAAATCACACCAATATACAAGAGTGGCTTGAGTTTTGAATGAGTCTCAAGCAGGACTCGCCACCGATAATTAAGCTGATAAGTTGGCCAACCGAAGATCGGCCTCACAAAAATTCAACTCAGCAGGATTGTGATATAGCTTCAACCGGTGCCCGTTTACCTTAAAGTTGCCATCAACTCCAACTAACTCAACTGTCCCATATGGGAATACCTCGGCAACAGTAAACGGGCCGGTCCAACGAGAGATAAGCTTACCTGGGAACAGCCTTAGACGTGAATTATAAAGCAGAACCTGATCACCGGCCTTAAAGTCCTTAGGCTGAATCTGCGCATCGTGCCTCTTCTTGGTCTTCTCCTTGAAAATCCGGGCACTCTCATATGCTTGATCTCTCAACTCGTCATGCTCGTTCAACTGAAGTTTCCTGTGATCACCTGCAGACAACAAATCAAAGTTAGACCATTTAAGTGCCCAGTAAGCCTTATGTTCTATTTCCAACGGTAGATGACACGCTTTGCCATAAACCATCCTATAAGGGGTACAACCTATAGGAGTCTTATAAGCAGTGCGGAATGCCCAAAGCGCATCATCTAACTTATCTGACCAACCCTTCCTATGCTCTCCTACAGTCCTCTCAAGAATCCTCTTTAAGCCCCGATTTGTAACCTCAGCTTGTCCATTGGTTTGCGGATGGTAGGCTGTAGCTAGCCGGTGAGTGACACCATACCGCTGTAGAATTTTATCGAACTGAGCATTACAAAAATGAGTACCCCGATCACTAATGATAGCTCTCGGTGAACCGAATCGAGTGAAAAGATTCTTAAGGAAAGAGCATACAACCCTAGCATCGTTGGTGGGTAAAGCTTGTGCTTCAACCCATTTAGAAACATAGTCAACCGCAACTAGGATGTATTTATGACCACGAGAGGGAGGAAAAGGTCCCATAAAGTCGATGCCCCAAACGTCAAAGATCTCACACACCTGAAAAGTGTGTAGAGGCATCTCATTCCGATTTGAGATGTTTCCTTGACGCTGACATGCATCACATTTCTTTACCAGATCTTGGGCATCTTTGAATATAGTAGGCCAGAAGAATCCAGCATCAAACACTTTCTTGGCTGTGGCATTGGCCCCGTGATGACCACCAGTAGGACCTAAGTGACACTCACACAAAATTTGGAACGCCTCGTCGCCAAACACACAACGACGAATGATCTGATCGGCACATACCCGAAATAGATACGGGTCATCCCAGAAGTAGTTCTTAACATCTCGTAAGAACTTCTTCTTTTGTTGATGAGTTAATCCTTTAACCAAAACGCTACTGGCCAAATAGTTTGCATAGTCAGCAAACCACGGGCAGTCATTTGTTGCCTGAACTGCACATAAGGACTCATCGGGGAATTTATCTTTGAATTCAGACTCATTCAAAGGAGGCAAGTCTGATTTTTCTAATCTGCTCAAATGATCTGCCGCTAGATTCTCAGCCCCTTTCTTGTCTTTGATCTCGATATCAAACTCCTGGAGCAGAAGAATCCATCGAATCAAATGTGGTTTTGCGTCCTGCTTCTGAAACAAGTATCTCAGAGCTGCATGATCCGTGTAGACCACTGTTTTCGGGAGAACCAGGTATGATCGGAACTTCTCGAACGCATAAACCACAGCAAGAAGCTCTTTCTCAGTTGTAGTGTAATTACGCTGAGGGTCTGTAAGAGTCTTACTCGCAAAGTATATGGCGTGGAATCGTTTATTCCGACGCTGACCTAACACTGCCCCAATAGCAAAGTCGCTCGCATCACACATCAACTCAAATGGCGACTCCCAGTCGGGTGCCACCATGATAGGGGCAGTAGTTAGCTTCTCTTTCAACGTGTTAAAAGACTGCAGACATTCATCGTCAAAAACAAATGTTGCATCCTTCTCAAGGAGCTTAGTCATAGGGCGAGCAATGAGTGAGAAGTCTTTAATGGATCGCCGGTAAAAACCAGCGTGCCCTAGAAAGCTACGAACTGACTTAACAGACGTGGGTGGAGGTAGCTTAGATATAGTCTCAACCTTAGCCCTATCTACCTCAATTCCCTTATTCGAGATCTTGTGTCCCAACACTATACCCTCTTGGACCATGAAATGACACTTCTCCCAATTAAGGACCAGATTGGTTTCCTCACATCAGGTTAGCATCTTCTCCAAATTAGTCAGGCAGTCCGAGAAAGAGTTACCAAACACAGAGAAATCATCCATGAAGACTTCAACACACTTCTCGATCATATCATGGAAGATGGCTACCATACACCGCTGAAATGTCGCAGGAGCGTTGCACAGACCAAAAGGCATGCGCCTATATGCGAACGTCCCATATGGGCATGTGAATGTAGTCTTGTCCTGATCTTGGGGGCTGATTGGGATCTGAAAGTATCCTGAGAAACCATCCAGGAAACAATAGAACTCGTTTCTAGATAGTCGCTCAAGCATCTGATCGATAAAGGGCAAAGGGAAATGATCCTTACGAGTTGCATCATTGAGTTTGCGGTAGTCTATGCAAACTCGCCAACCCGTGACTGTCCTTGAAGGAATTAGCTCGTTCTTATCATTCTGAATTAGAGTCATACCCCCCTTTTTAGGGACTACATGCACAGGACTTACCCACGGAGAGTCAGAAATAGGATATATCAACCCGGCATCAAGAAGCTTCAGTACTTCTTTCTTAATAACATCGTGGATCTTTGGGTTGACTCTCCTTTGGGACTGAATAACAGGCTTGATGTCCTCCTCCATCAGAATCTTATGGGTGCAATAAGCAGGACTAATGCCTTGTATGTCGGTAATCTTCCACGCAATAGCCCGCTTATGCTCTTTCAGAACTCTCAAAAGTTGCGCCTTCTCTTCGCTAGAAAGATCCTTAGCAATTATAACAGGCAACTGAGATGGCCCCTCTAAATAGGCGTACTCAAGATGAGATAGCAGCTCCTTAAGTTCGAGAGTCGGCGGATCTTCAATCGACAACTTAGATGTGACTGACTCCTCACGATCCATAGGTACAACCTCCTCAGTAGGCGGAGATGTATCAACGGCACACAGGTCAACGGGATCGTCAGAGTGGACAACGAAATCAGAGTCTAAAGAAATCGGATACGAGGATAGATCATCATCAGAAATACAATCGTCTACATCCGATGATGTAGACGTCTCATGTCCCAACATCAATGACTTCAACAACTTCTCATTATCTTCTGGATAATGCTCTCTATCAGAAAAGTGTGAAGACTTAACAAAACAGATGGACTCGGCTGTGTCATTAGGCCTTTGCATTGCCTTATCAACATCAAAACTGACTTTCTCATTCCCGACCCGAAGCGTAAGCTTCTTATCAAATACATCAATGATAGCACGGGTGTAGCTAGGAAAGGTCTTCCCAGAATGAGCGGTACAGTGCAGTCTTCGCTCATGTCCATGATCACAAAGTAGACTGGGAAAACGAACTTATCCACTTTCACCAGCATATTCTTAGCAATACCCTGTGGGAACTTGACTAATCTATCGGCTAGCTGAATACTCATGCGTGTAGGTTTAGGATCTCCTAACCCTAACCGAGCATATAACGAAGAAGGCATGAGATTAATGCTAGCTCCCAGATCAGCAAGAGCATTAGTAACGTGGAGAGGCCCTATGTGACAGGGTATTGTGAAACTACCTGGATCATCCTGCTTAACTGGAAGCTTGTTCTGGAGGACAGCTGAACATTCAGCATTCATCTCAACTGCAGCTAGATCCTCAAGCTTCTGACGGTTAGAAAGGAGGTCTTTCAGGAACTTGGCATACATAGGCATCTGTGTAATTGCATCAACAAATGGAATGTTGATCTGCAACTGTTTAAACAGACCCAGAAACTTGCCATACTGCTTATCTTGCACCTCTTTCTTCAAGCGATTAGGGTATGGGACACGTGGTTGGTAGGGATTTGCTGTAGGAACTTTTGGAGATGGGACTTGTGCAGGACTCACTAATTCTGGTGGGTGCACCTCGCCCATAGTGGTCTCCGGCCCTTTCTCAGCTGAGGGTGAAGAATGAGGAGGTAGGGGGTTAGACGGTTCAGGTCCTTTGGTTGTCTTTCCACTTCTTGTCACAACCATCTTTGCTTCCCCCCTGGGATTTGGAAACGTATTACTAGGAAGCTCGCCTGACTGCCTCTCATTCAAGGTCTTAGCCATCTGGCCGAGCTGATTCTCGAGATTCTTCATTGCTGATTGTTGATTACGATTGATCACAGACTGCTCGGCCATGTACTTTGCCATCATTTCTTCCAAACTCGGCTTCTCTTGAGTAGGAATGTTTTGGTTTTGTCCCTGATATTGTTGCTGATGGCGAGGATTCTGAAGAATTTGAACATTCTGGTTTGGTACAAATCCTTGGCCACGAGGTTGGAACCTCTGACCTTGCCCCTGTTGAAAGCCTTGGTTATACCCCTGATTATACCCTCCCGAATTACCCTGATTGTAACCTCCTGAATTGCCCTGATTGTAACCTCCTGAATTACCCTGATTGTAACCCGCGTGAGGGTTAAACTGTGGGCGAGGGTGAGAGAACCCTGGAGGTCGAGGACGAGGGGGGTTAGAAAACCCCTGAGGTCTAAAGGTGTTCTGAGAGGCGTAATTCAGATTATTGTTGGGTTTTGGGTTACCTTTGGGTGTATACTCATAGTCTCCAGAAGAAAGGTAAACTTCCTCCTGTTGTTACTCAGTAGCATATGCAGCCTGACACTCATAGCCAAAATGAGCTCCACCACAATGTTCACACCCTTGCTGTATGGCATGCACAGGGTATGATGATGAAGCTTGTGATTGGTCATTTGACTGCTTAGTTAGAATGGCTATTTGAGCAGTGAGATTAGCAATGGCTTCAGCTTGCGTTGAATCATTCGCACCCCAACCAAAGTATTCACTCGGCGTCTGAGTTTGACTTAAGACCAGATCATCGATTATGTCAAAAGCCTTTTCAGGAGTCCTCTTATACACCGACCCGTTACAGGCTGAGTCGATTAGTGAGTGATACATGGGGTGAACATTCTCATAGAAAACCTTGACACGATGATTAAGTGTCATGTTATGATTAGGGCATTTCATGATGGACTCTTTATACCTCTCCCATGCATCATACAGAGACTCGTCAGGTTTCTGCTTAAATGAGAGAATGTCACTCATAAGCTTAGTGGTCCGAGATGGAGGGCAGAATTTAAGTAGAAATTTGGTTTCCATTTCGTCCCAAGTACGAATCGAGTTCGAGGGAAGGGACTCATACCACATCATGGCACGTCCGGAGAGAGAGTAAGGAAAGAGCATCAGTCGAATTACTTCCCTTAGAACCTGATTTGCTTTATACCCACCGCATGCTTTTCTGAATTTCTTCAGGTGGGAATACGGATCCTCAGAAGATAGACCGCAGAATTATGCGTTATTCTGAACTAAAGCGATCAGGCTCGACTTTAGCTCAAAATTAACGGCATCGAATCCAGGAATAATTATTGCACCTTCCGAGTCATCGGTGACCGGTTGGTTAAGCTCAAGCATTGTCCTTCGGTCTCCCATAGTGAAAGATGAAGATGAAGAATCAGAAGATGAAGAATCAGAAGATGATGAAGGCGAAGAAGGTGTAGGACTAGAAATCGAAGGTAACTGAACAAAGATGTCTACGTGACCTTCCTCCACCGGATGAGAAACAATATGGTCAGTAGAATCCGATAAACTAGACAGTCCCTCAACTAAAGGGTGCGATTGTTCACGACGACGGTTACGAAATGCTCGCTCAGGTTCGGAGTATGGGCTGACGATATTAGGATTACGTCGACTCATACACCGAACACTCTTTAAAGAAAAGTGAAAATAGGCAGAAAATTTAACTTTTCAGGGGAATTGCCCCAAAAAAGGATCAACTAAACTACCGGCGTTGGTTGTTTCTTAAAGCTCGCACCGTTCCGCGGCAACGGCGCCAAAAACTTGACGCGTGCAAAACACACCTCAGGTTTTAATGTCTAAATGAACCCAAAGTATAAATTACACAACTGGCAGTGTACCAATCGTGTGCAATATAGCTTTAAGAATCACCCAGGATTTATCGAACTCAGGGGACGGAATAAAGATTGGAGACTCAAATACTACAACCTAAACCAATATTTAGCTATTTTTGACGTTTTGAGGAAGTTATCAACTAAAGACAATAATTAAAATTAACTGACAGAATAACTATAGCAAACTAAGTAACACAAGAATAAAAAGTTAAACTAATAATTTTTTTTGATTTTTAGATTAAAATAAAAACTAATTCTAGCAAACAGGAATTAAGCTAAACAACTAAAGCAAGCAAGTAACGACAACTGAATCAAACTAATTAAAGCAAACTCAAATCAAACTAACTTGAGCAAGTAAAGAACGATGATAAATTTTACCAAACTCTTATATTACGAAAGTGTCACCCACTTGGAATTAGAAAACTATAATTAACTGGCGATGGATTGAATTGATTGACTAAAGACAAATCGGTTGATAACCAATTTTAAATTCAAGCAAGCCCGGATTTTGGTTTAATTACCGATTATTTAATTATTTCAAGTTAAAATATTTAATCTTGATAACCACGTGATGGAAACAAAGCAACTCGTCAAACTCCAATATTAACCAATTAATCTTATAATCGCAACACAATGCATAAAGTTAATCGATTAACACCGAAATCCAACAAATTGACTTTGTCACTTTAAAATCAAACTTTATGATTTGCCAATCCTATTATCGCAACACAATGCATAAGAACCAACAAACACATAAAATTCTAGATTAACAATCAACTATCAAATCATTATCGCAACACAATTCCTAGAAGAGATAATTGACTATTAATTTTTCATTTAAAGCCTCTTTCTCTTTAAAACGCAGATTTAATTAAAACTTTATTATCGCAAAACAATGCTAAAAGATTAATAAAAATCTGATTTTTAACAAGAAAATATGAAATAATCAAGAATCCAACAAATATAAACCAAAATCCATCAATCAATCCAATAATTTACCAATTAATACATAGACTCCATCATCCCAAGCGGGTGAACAAGAAAACTACTCACTAATCATGCTAAAACCCAAAATTAAACTCAAATTAATAAAAACCATTATAAAATCAGAAAGTTAAAGGAACGAATGTACCAAATCGCGCTGCTACAATAAAGAATTTGAATCCAAAACTCGAACCGAATGCTTCTAATCCAAGAAATTCGAAAACTTTAGCTAAACTATGATTAAAATTCATGAAAGATGAATGAAAGCTCTGAAATTCGCCAAAATCGTGTCTGAATCGCACGAATCGACGCTGGAATCGCCCCGAATGCTCGTAAAATCGAAGAAGAATTAAACTTTTGGCTACAACTAGGATTAACTATGTAGAACTACTGAAAATCGAGAAGAAATTCGCCAACATATGTCTGAAAATCGCCTCCAATCGACTCTGAATTGAAACTGCCGCATCTTAGGTTTTAAAAACGAATTTGGTGGGCTGGGACCGGCACGCGGGCGCGTAGGGGCGAGTCACGTGGGTGCGTGGACTTAACCTAGCCTACGCCCCTGCGTGGGTAAGCTATGCGGGTGCGTGGCTTGCTTTGACTGAAAATGGGCACGCGGGCGCGTGGGATGTTCTACGCGGGTGCATGGATGCTCAACTGGACTTGGCCACACAGGTGCGTGGAGAGTCTTACGCGGGCGTGTAGAGTCACTTTTCGTCAAATCTTTGCTTTCAATCACGGGAGATGGCTGGATCATAAAATCTCGTCATTTTAGCCTTGATCTCCGTTCCCATGTTGATTTAATGGCTTCTGACCTGCGGACCAAACATATTAATGAAATCAGTATTTTTTTCACGCGTTTCGGTCTAAAAACCACATAAATTGGAGATAAAATGATATCAAAAACATGTATAATTTTGCACATATCAATCTACTCAAATGAGGAGGTTGCTCTGTATGGTGGAAGGACCCTCTGCTGTGAGGGTGGATCTAGTGACTGCTCCCCGAGGAATATCCAAATCTATGACCAAATTTGCTAAAAGGGTCCTGGAAACGACTGAAGCTGAGCCTGTCCAAAAGAAGGCAAAAACAGCTAAGTTCAAGTCTGCCCCTTCAGCCTCTGTGGCTGAGGGGGAGCAGGCTTCTCACCCTGGTTCATCTATTGAACCTGAAGCCTTTGTGGCTGGTGCCTCTGTGGCACCTGAGACTATGGAACAGGCCAACCCACCTGTTTCTGACCCAGTCTCACCACCAGTCCAAACAGAACCCCTCATCGCCTCTCCATGACATCCATCCTCCACTTCATGTCTCAGGCTCTACAGACGCAAAACCTTAGCCAAAAAGAAACGAACCGACCCAACTAGTCCCTCTGACCCCTCTCAACAGGACTCAGTTGAAAAAGAATCAACCCCTGCTGCTTCTCCTATTTTGGGAGAGGGTTCAGCACATTTGGAGCAGGTTTCACTCCAACAAGAGTCTACCCTGAGTCAGCCTAGGCCCTCTGGTTCCTCCCAACAGGAGCCAGTTGTACATATGGAGACTACCACATCAACTATTTCAGCCTCCCAACAGGCTGAGAATATTGAAAGACAAGAGTTCACTCCACTCCACACTGAGTCCACACAGTCGCCACACCATACTTCTCCTACACAACCTGAGTCTGCACAAGGTGCCAAACCTGCTGGATTAGACCATCCAGTGGATCAGCCTCCAAGTTCTGCTTCTCATGATCCAGCTGTTGTACACCCAACAGCTGCTGAAGGACCACTCTCCCAAGCTGATGAACCTCAGGGAACATACCATCCCTCTGGTGAGGCTGCACCTCATATGCAAATTCCATCAGCAGGTTTCACCACTACTGATGTTGAAATGCACATCCCATCTCCCCATGATGAGGCACCTCTAAACCAAGGTGCTACTGAGGGAATCATCCCAGGCCTTGATGAAGGTGCTGCAACACAAGCAGCATCTGAAAGGCTACCATATTTTATCCCTTCTCCTGATGAAGCAGCTACAGCCACTGCTGAGGGACACATTGACCCTTCCAAGTTGGGCCATATTACTTTTGCTCAGGCTATGGAACTTCTGTCCAAAGTCACCCTTCCCTATCCATCCCATCCTCAAACAACTGCCTCATTCTCATCTCATTCCTCACCCTCTACACAATCCAAACAGTCCACTCACACTCCTCCATCCCCCAAAGATCTTCCTTTGAAGGATCAGCTTTCTTTGCTGACCAACAAAGTTGACTCTTTGGAAAATTTCATGACTTCCCTACCCTCAATAATCTCAGACTCTGTGTCTACACAGCTCCAAGGATTCTTTGATTTGTTCAAGAATTCCTTTCCAACCACTTCTCAAACTGACCAGTCCTCACAGTTGCTTGCACTCACTGCACAGCTGCAAAACATCTCCACTACTCTCTCCTTTATCCTTTCAAATTAACAGGACTCTGTGTCCTCCATGACAGCCATCTCCCAACAGCTATCAACTCTCCTCACCACTTGCACTACTACCCTTCCTACTACACTGGCTAGCTTAAACTCTCTATTTGTCTCTCTGTCAAATTCTGTGTCAGCAAACCTTGATGATGTGCAAGACTCTCTTGAATTACATCTTGCACAGCTTCAAAGTTTGCTGTTCACAGCTTCTGACAGAGAAAATCTCATCAAGCTGTCCTCAATTGATGATTCCCAATCCTCTTCTCTTCAGACCTGCCTTACCCAGCTTGGAGAGGTTAAGGACAATCTGGCTTTCTTAGTGCACAGCCTGGTTGGCCCCAAGACTGCTGCCAAAACTGCTGCTAAGCCTGCTGAATTTGTTTCTCCAGGCAGACTAGTTGTTGAAGGTTCTGATCCATCTCCTTCAAAGGGGGAGAAGTTGTCTGCCTCAAAGACTAAGTCTAAGGGGGAGAAAACCTCTTCTCTTTCTAAGGAAAAATCAGCATCTGTTGGTCAAGCAGCAGGTGCATCACAAACAGGTGCAGCTGCAGATGTCTCCCATCACACTGAAGCTGCTCAGCCTACTCCGGCTGGATCTCCAAACCCTGCACAAACTAAGGGGGAGGAATCCATTCCTGGGGACAAGCCAGGCAGAAGGAGGCATCTGATTTTGGAAGAAGAAGAAGAAGAAGAAGAAGAGGAAGAGGTTCCTGAAGTTGTTCAAACTATAACAGCCAAAGGAAAGAAGAAAGCAGCTTTTGACCCTGACCACCAAAGAGCAGCACAGCTAAAGTTTGACAAGGCAAGGGCTAAGGAAATAGGTATTCCTATAGAGAAATACTATGAGTTCAGAGATGAACAGCTCCAAGCCCTGGAAAGACTAAGAAAGGAAGAAGCCTCAGCCAAAGCTGCCAGATCCTTTGCATTCAAAGAGGCAAGCAAAATTAAAATGCCTTCTTTGGATGTGCAAAGAAAACTGCTTGAAGCTGCTAAAGAGTTAGCGGTTAAGAAGGAAGGTGATAAGGAAAAGGGTGCTCTGGTCTCTGTGACCAAATCCAAACAAGCATCCTCTGCAAGAGCCCAGATACACTTTGACAACTTAGCAAGTAAAAAGTTCTTTGATGTTGCTGACAGAAGACTTGCCAAGGAATCTATTGTCAAAGATGTTCTCATCTCAAGAAAAGGCAAACAGTGGAAGCTACAGATAACCAGAATGGGTGCAATAGGCCCAGAACTGGAAGCATATGATTACACTGACGTTGCACAGATGGGATACAGAGAATGGGTAGAGTTGGCAGTTGCCCTGAGCCAGTCTAAGTCTGAAACGGCTAAGACTATCAGGGCATATGTCAAAAAGTTGATGGATAGGGTGAAAGATCTTGGTCTGATCTCAGAAGAACTAAGTAAGGGTGTCTCTGTGACTTACCCCAAAATAAAGGCCAAGAGGAATAGAAAGGATTCAGAGCTGGAGGAACTCCTGATCTTGATTGAACAAGGTGATTATGCAGTAGAGATCAAAGGAGTAGACCACAGCCTGCCCAAAGGAGTGGAATTTGAGGAAGGCAAGCTGATTAAGGAACCTGAGCTGGGGGCATTTTTGTAGATCCCCTGACAAAGAAGAGGTGCTTCCAAAGAGCATCAGATCTGCACAAAGTGGGTCTCAAACAGCTTGTTGCATTCAGACTTGCAAACTCCTTCAGGCAATCCATAAAGTGGAGAGCAGCCATCTGGGATCAGCTCAGAAGCTTCTATGCTAGAGGGGAGCTTCAACATCCCAGTTTCATGTTCCTCAAAGTTGAAATAGAGGATTTGGAGGAAACCAGGGAGGAGCTTGAGAAAATGTTTGAAGAAGGATTGCCACCACCACTGTCTTGAAGACCATCTACTATCTGAGTAGGTGAAGAATGGAAGCTGTCCATTTGTTGGACAGGCTTGCCATTATTTGCTCCGATTATCAACAGTCCAAATTGTTGAATTTCTATGTACATAAGTTGTACTTTTTTGCATCAGTTGTAACTTTGATTTTTACATCAATTGTAATATACACTAGTACATCAGTTGTACTTTTGTAAAAACATATGTTGTTTATGTAATAAAAAATTAGTATATATATAAACTGATCTTTTACTTTACTTTGATGTTGTAATTTCATTTCAGCAAATGTACTGTAAAAATATATAGTATTGATAAAATCAGCTTAGACTGATTATTGCAAATAGGGGGAGATTGTTAGGCACAAAAAGGCCTCAGTCAAACCTGCTCTACATCTTAGGGGGAGATTTTTAATCAAATCTGTTTGATGCACTTGAAGGTATAATTTAAGGTCTGTTTATGCCTTATTGAAACCTGAAAAGTGATTTGCAATAAGAGTCAAAGTTGTTTACCCTGTTGCATTCGTTGCAACAAAGGCAGATTGTCCAAGCTATTCTGTCTGCTGAACAGGCTAGACATGAACTGTCTACGCTGCTCTGTTCTGTTGAGCAGCTTGGACAGATTATAAGTGTTCTGTTCTTTGTGAATATGCTAAACACTTTATGGAATATGTTTCCAAGTCCTCATGTATTGTTTTTGGCTACAAGATTAGTCTACAAGTCGAAGACAAAGTGGAAAACAGAAACTGCAAAAGCCTGCCTACGCTGTTCTGTTACATGAAGACAAACGGATATTTGAAATGGGTGACAGACCAAATCTTATATCAAAATGGCCTTAGCAAAAGAAGAAAGATGTAAATTTTACATTCCTCTTTTGGTTAAAGCCTTATGCAACAGTGACAAAAAGGAAAAGACAAAGATTCTATCACATGAAGACATCCCACTATCTCCTCGTCCAATGAAGAAGCTTCACTGAGATTCTCAATGAGAGTATAAAAGAAAGCTTCTAAGGATTGTGAGAACTAAGACTTAGAAATCAGATCGTGCATTGAAGTGTGTTTTTCCATGTATGCAAGTCTGCTTGAATATAACAGTATGTGTGTCTAAGCTGTTCATACTCAAGCTGTCCATCTGTATCTTGTAAAATCAGTGAGCTCATCTAAGTGAGTGTATTCATCGTATCTAGTTTGAGTGTGTCTTAGATTAGTTGAAACATCTGTTGTATCTGTCCTCTCAGCTTGAACCTTTCCGCAGTCAAGCTTGTTTGTAATTAACATTTGTTAATAGTATACACAAACATTGAGAAAAGAGTGTTGAATTTTAATTTGGTGTATTCACCCCCCCCCCCCCCCCTCTACAGCTTAGAACAATACTCTAGGGAAACCTTTTGGGACCTACAGTATGTATGTATGTATGTATATAAGTTTAGATGTTTTTTATTGTATCTATTTTTTTCTAATCGATTAAAAATATTAATATTTTTATACCTGTTTGTTTTATTAAAATAAGGAGTTGTTAATAATTTTTAATTAGATTGGTCAAAAATATAAAAAAGGACAAAATAGATATTTTAATTAAAGTTGATAGATAATAAACAATGTTGAATGTAAACCTTGATAATAGTAACTGCTTTTAAAAAATTAAAAGTTTAGGTACCAAATCTAGAATTTAATACAAACTACAGGGATTGTTCTGTAATTACTGCAAAATAGTGACGTCACTAAAACGGTGTGTTTCACTATGACTAATGTAAGGTATAGTATTGATTGTTAATAAACAATGTTAAATGTAAACCTTGATAATAGTAATTAATTTTAAAAAATTAACAGTTTAGGTACCAAATCTAAATTCTAATAATAACATTTACCAGTGTAAATGTTACTGTTCTTAGTCTGTTCACAACAATCCTACTCATAAGGTATTTACGCTTCATCCTCTTCGTTATACATTATATGTGTGTTTTCTAGGGTTTTTTTTCTTTCGTTTTCCCCTCTGGTAAGTCTGGTCCATTGAAGATCTACAACCCCCTTGCTTCATCCTCTTCGTTATACAACATACGTGTGTTGTCTAGGGTTCTTTTGGTTTCGTTTTTCCCTTTGCTCCATCGAAGATCTACATCTCCATCAATCTCCTCCATTGCAATTTCTACATCATCGATTTGTTAGTTTGTTCTGTCACGGTCGATCAACATCTTCATCTCCATCGATTTGCTGCAGATTCCCTAATTTACGAAGAAAAAAGTTGAAGCTAGGGCTGCAGATTGCTTTAATTTTTGTATACCAATCTATACATTTCTTCTGTCACGGTTTTCCGATTCGATGCAGGTTATTGTTTTCTTTGGTTTTATGCTTTCCTAATTGTTAATTGAAATCATCAACCTCATTCTTATAAATGGGTTCATCTTACAATTCTAACATATAAACGATTGTACACAGTTCATCTTACTTTTTTAGGGTTTCGTTCTTCCCTCTGGTCCATCGCAGATCCACAACTACATCAATCTCTCCACTGCAATCTCTACATCTCCATCGATTTATTCCAGCTCTTGTAGTCCGATTTGCTGCAGGTATTTTTTTTCTTTCGTTTTATGTTCTCATAAATGTTAATTGAAATCGTCTCTTTCATAAAATGCAAATTCAGTCCACATTTGCTATTGTGGTAGTAACTGATACTGTTGTGTGATGATGCTTTAATTAATTGGAGATGATTTCAAAAACTGGTCTTTGAAGTTCTTATGAAAGTTGTCATGAGCTGGTATTGTTGTGGCATCACTGTCAATGTGTCTATTAGAAATTAAAATGGATTTCTCTCTTTACCTATCAACGTTTTCCTGGTTTAACCTCAATCACTTACTTCATTCTATTACATAACTCAATTACATTGACAACCAACTCAATTACTCAACTTACGGGAAAAAAATTCAATTAACTAAAATCTTGATAATCAAAAACTTTTATGAGTTAACCATACAAATAAGTTAATCTTCTTCATAAACACAAAAATAGAATTGAAACATAGATACTTTGAAACATTTCAAAACCAAGCAAGTATATGTTTATTCTTCGATCTCTTTCTTTTTCTTAATTCACTCAATCTGACTTCGATATCATCTTCTAATCTTGCAGATGAACTCCAATCAGAGAGAGTTTCCAAATCCCATAACAAGTTGCAAACTCTCGGTTAATATTTTTACAAATTTCAATAAAAAAAACTCATTAGCTACGTTAAAATTAATCTTCATCACAATTCTTATTGTTTTCAGTGGATTTGATAATGTGGCGAGACGCATCAAAATAGACATTGATTTTTGGTTTTGGGGCATTTTCCATTCTTTGCTCATCATACACTAGAGACCTCAACAGCAGGTAAGCAAATTAATCACACATTATAATGTCCAGTCCTATCCATTTCATAACAATTCTTTAATGTCTGTCAGCTTGATTTCTGTGATTTCTTATCTGGGTCTCCTCTATCTTGCTGCAATATTCATCTTCAGATCATTTATTATCAGGTTAATCCTTCATATAAACTACACCTAAATCTTCTTTCAAGATTTTCATGCTCTTCAGATGACAGGGGTGTTGTAGGAATAGATTATACTACAGGAAGAATATGTTGTTGGTGAAGAAGAAGCAATTTGGGTGTTAAAAGTATTCCTCCCTTACATCAATGAATTTCTCTTGAAAGTCAAAGCTTTGTTTTCAGGCGAGCCTGCTACTACAATGAAGGTAACAATGATTAAATCATATTCATTGATTTTAATGTAAATTTCATCTTTATCTGCAAGATTTGTGAGAGAATATATTACAAATTTTCGGTGACATCTGACAGTTGGCAGTGCTGCTATTTGTTTTGGCAAGATGTGGAGCTCCATAACCATTTGGAAAATAGCCAAATTAGGTCAGTTTGTAAAGTCCCACAAGCAAATTTGATAAATTTAATCATAAAGGTAAATTTTTGAGTGTTGAAATTCAAGTTTCCGCCATTAGTGATGACGAAAGTAGTGAACATTTGTTCTTGAACCAAATTTCATGAAAACTGATGGGAATTCTTGCTGATGCTGTGATTTTGTTGCAGCTTTTTTGGGGTGTTTAGAGTGCCTAAGATCTGCTCTTCATATTCTTCTCAATTGACTGCATATGGTAAGAATTTTCACATGACGCTTCTTAAATTGCAATTATTTCATCACTTAATACAGTCCTTGAGTTGTGTGTGTACTTGCTCATGCAAGAAATCTCGCCACGCGTTAATGTTATGTATGTACTATACAAATAATTTAATCACGTCGAGACCCGAAAGATCATTCCTGGATCGGCTCCACCATTGGTGCTTGTGTTTACCATAATTGATGTGGGTCAGTGGGTCCATCTCCATTTAATGTTTGGAGATTGTACACCATTTGTTTGATAAAATGTCCCAACGGCTCTTTTCTTGCTTTAAAGGTTGTAGGCTCTTTCATTTCAACTATTTTCCATAACAAAACATTATAACTATAATTTTAAAAGTGATTCCATCGTGTTGTTGGTTCTTCATCCTCAACGGCTTCATCTCCTCCACTGCGATTTCTATATCTCCATCGATTTATTCCAACTCTTGTAATCCAATTTGCTGCAGGTTCTTTTTTTTTTTCATTTTATGCTCTCCTAATTGTTAGTTGATATTGTCTCTGTCATCACCTTTCCTGTCATCACCTTTCCTGTCATCACCATGATCTGGATCTTTCATGGTCATTTGGTTCTTTAAGTGTTCACTTTCTAAAACGATTTGTGCGGATATGTCGAACGATCTCTGTTGGGTACAAATTTATATAGAGTTGTAATCAATTTTATTGTAAAAGTTCAGGGGTTGTTTGTGTAAATACTCAATACTTTGTATTGTGCATAAATAGGAGTGTATGTGTACTGTTATAAGAGTGGACAGATTAGAAGATTCAGATTTGAGAGAATTGCTTTGCAAGTCACCAAGAACCGAATGTAATATCTTTTCTCTCAACTTAATCATTCAATATATTGTATTGAATTGTTAATTGTTCATATATTGTTTAATGTGATTGAATTGCATGAAATATGAAATTCACAATTGGTATCAAAGACTAATATGGCTGAATTGGAGTGAATTTTGAATCTGAAATCGTTTTTTTTTATAACACTGTTATATTCATTTTTTTTGAAAATCCGAAAATCAATTGAGGATTTTGATTCTGTGGATGACATGATCTGATATTTGGATCGAAGGTGCGAATTTTAAAGACGAATTCAATGATATAAGTATCAAATTTTAATTCCAAACACACAGAATTTAATTGAGAATTTTCAGATTTTTTGAAAAAGTGTGTGTTCTTGAGGTTTTTGGTCGATTTTTGGTTTTTAATCGAGAATTAGCCAAAGTGATTTCACAAAAGTTGTTTCTGCTATTAAAACGAACCTTCGAAATCAATTTGAGGTCATTTCATGAATTTTTGTTGAAAAAGTTTGGATCTGATCTTGTTTTTGTTGAAAAATGATAAAACTCGGGCATAACTAAATTCATAGTGTAATTCGAGTTTTATAAAGAAGGCTTTCGAGTTTGATATATGCTTCATTCGAGTTTGATATATGCTTCATTCGAGTTTGATATATGCTTATGTCGAGTTTGATATATGCTTATTTCGAGTTTGATATATGCTTATTTCGAGTTTGATATATTCTTATTTCGAGTTTGATTATACATTCATCGAGTTTCATGCCTTATGATTCGAGTTTTAAGCCTTAATCATCCGAGTTTCATTGTTAATCAATCGAGTTTTCTCATAAGACATCCGAGATTCATTCTTGTTCATTCGAGTTTCATACTCAATCATTCGAGTTTTATACTTCTTTATTCGAGTTTGCTGATTCTTTATTCGAGTTTGAGTCTTCATCAATCGAGTTTGATTCTTATACATTCGAGGTTCATCCCATATCATTCGAGTTTTGACTATTTGACCTTTGCTGCTTAAATTGACCATAAGTTTTGACTGGAATATCGTTAGAAGGCCTACCATACGTCAAATCGAGGCCCAATTCCACTCCAGAAAAAAGTTACGGGCAATTTTATGCAGAAAAGCTGAATTTTTAACGTCAAAAAGTCATTTCAGAGCTGATTTTTCACAAGTAATAATTAACTGAAATAATTTTTCAAAGTTTTATCAGAATTCATTCAGTTTTTCCATAAAAGATCTTGGAAGATTCATTTTTCTACAATTCATAATGGTGTTTGAACAATTTTCAAAGTCTGAGTTGATTGTCAAACTTACTGAATCTGAAAAGATTCGTAAGAAAAATTACGACATCCTCGTTCAGTTAAATACTGATAAACATTTGGCGTTACGTGACATACAAATACTGAATGAAGAAATTCAAAGCCTAAAAGAAAAACAAAACTCTGAGAGTTGTGCTCATCAATTGAAAATATCTGAATTACATAAAGAACTTGATGAGCTGAAACAAGAAAATTTTCAGAATGCAACTCAACTGAAATATCTTTTGCCTGAAAGATCTGATCTTTACAAGAAAGTTAAGGATCTTGAAGTTACACTTTCTAAGACAAAACAAACAGATCAGAATTGTATTTTAAACAAAAATGAAGAAATTTTTGCTCTTCAACAAGAGTTGTCTTTAACTAAAGATTTGATTAAGAAGGAAAGACATGAGTTCTTACTTAAAGAACAAGATTTTAAATCAAAATCTGAATTGTTTGAAGATGAAAAACAAATGTTCTTAATCAAAGAACAGTCTTTTAAATCTGATTACCAATCATTTGATCATGACAGAAATTCGAATTTAGTCATTATCAAAAGTTTGGAAGATCAGATACTTCATCGTACAAAACAATTACATGTGTTTACTTCATCAGCAGAGTAAAAGGTTAAGACCCCTTCTTCAGTGTGTTTAAAATCCAATGTTGATCTCTCTGGTTTGTCTTCTGAAAGTGAAGTGAATCTAACTAACTCTGCTAAGTTTGATTCATCTTCAGATCTGAAACTTAAGTATCTTCTCAAGATACATAAAGGCAAAGACAAAATCATTGAACAACTTCCAGTTAAGATTTACACAGGTGAATCTTCAAAGCCTAATGTTTTTAAAGTTTTTGGAAATACTGGTTCGTCTGATCAGAAATCATTTTTAAAGAAAACAACCACGTTTTACCAAAAACATGCCAGAACCGGATAGTTTTTCAGGAAGAAGAGTTCAGAAAATTCTAATCATTCAAAGTCAAGTTTCTTTAGAAATTCAGATATTAAATTTTCTCATACTCAAAGAAATTTGTTTTCTGCTTTTGAAAGAGAAGCTGATAGTTATAACTTGCAATGGGTACCTAAACCCAAGTACAAGTGGGTACCAAAACCCGTTTTGAAATGGGTACCCAAGAGCGCTAACAAGTCTGGATCCAAATCTGTTTGGATACCAAAGACATCTTAAATTTTGCAGGTTATAGGTTTCCTATCATTTCAGATAAGGACCCGTTCTTCATTTCAATAGGCTCTTGATTACTTCAGGTCAAGACCTGTGCTTCAACTCAAAATTGGTTTCTAGTTAAATTCAGACTAGAACCCGGACTTCAATGAACCAGAGACAATGGTTTTCAGTTACTTCAGACTGAAACCCAAGCTTATGCGACAAATGGCTTCTAATCACTTCAGATTAGAACCCGAGTCTGAAAGACAAATATTTCTGGAATTCTTGTCCTGAATTCAATTCTGAAGCTGCATTGATTTAGAGAGAGTTTTATTTTTATAATTTTTTGCTCCTGATTTCATTTCTATGAGTTGACTAACTGTGTGTGCTTATTTACAGGGGGAGTTTCAGACATTCTTTGACGATGACATTTTTTCAAAAACTGTGTGATTTTTCACGAAAAATATTTGATTCACACATAAAAAGAAGTTTTGAGCTGAAAAGTAATATTTGTTTGATTCTCTGAATATATCATTGAGATTAATTGATCTAATCTCTTTGAATTTCATAATCTCATTTCTTCTGAGATTCTCTTTGTTATAACTCTTCCAATTTATACTGGATTCTCCCGTTATCTCCCAAATGCTAATTCTTTCAAGAAAGTCTGGTTCTTTTCATATCATATATCAGATTTTCTATTTCATTCTGATATCTCCCATATTATTTGAAAATAATCTCTCTGATATCCCTTGAGCTTCAAAGCTGAAAATCTTTCTGCTGACTCCAATTATGCACCAATCTGAGTGATAGGCATAAATATCGCTTCTATGGTCTAACCAGAACCGGAAGACCTACCCAAGAAGCAAACCATCTATAGATTGTGCGGGTGAGGGTTCTTTAGGTTTATTAGTTGAGAAGTGTCAGTTATCACGGGATACTGACAGGGTCGAGCAGAGATAAAATGTAAATGAGAGGAATATTGATATATTGAATGGAGATGGTGATGCATCAGATCATGCTTTTGTTATAAAGCTGACTGAATTTATTTCTCAAAAGTGAGCCGGAGGGAGCTTAGTTGCAAAATGCTGAGATCTGAGGGTTGAGAAAGGATTTGAAGAAAAGATAATCCTACCTACACTGTGTCGGCTGGGTAATCCACATAATCTATCAAGCCCTAGGCGACTTGATATTGAAAAAGACGTCATGGACCCAGTGACGCATGCACTTAACCCCACCAACTACTCAGTTATCTCTCAAAAGATTTCTGTTTCAATAATCACGGAGATATAGCACATTTCTATCGATATATCATTTGGATATTATTGATATTGAAACAAGGACGACAGTTGCTCCGGTTTCCAATTTCATTTGATGCACATTGTGTCTAGAGCTGATGATATACACTTTTAGGACACATCGAGTCTATCAGTCTGCGTGACTATAAATTGCTAGTCCAAAGTGACTAAGCCGGATGTCGGGAAATAGTTTAAGTATGCTCAAGCTGTTAGTTAGACTTCTCAGACTGTTAGTAGATTTTTTATGTAAATACAAAATTCATGCTGCTAGTTGAAGAAACTCGAGCTGCCAGTGTAAAAGTTCAAGCTGCCAGAGCAAAACAACTCAAGCTGCTCAGTTCATGCTGTCAAGACATTCAAGCTGCTCAACAGTTTCATAAACAGAAAGTGCTGATTTTCAGGAAAGATATCTACACGAAGATTCCAGCATATCTACTATCAGAGAATTCATAGTCCTTCAAGGAAACAAGTCCAAAAAGCAATATAAATACAGAGAATAGGTCATACAAGTTCATAGAAGTTTTCTGCATATTTTGAGTCTGTAATTGCTTTGTTGATTAAGTTTTCTTAAGCCTCTAAGGTTGTAAAACCCTAAGAACAGTCTGTGTTCTTCGTCTAATCAAAACAGATTAGAGGTGATTGTAATCATTGAATTCAGCAATACAAACAGTCTTGATTACTTCTTATGTTTTATGCTTCATTGGTTCTGAAAGTTTTTGTTAAAATAATTAAGTGTTATTCCGCAAACTTCTTAATTAAACTTTGATTCAAAGCAAGATTATTGATTTATACTCTGATAAATTTCAAATCAGTTAATCTTGGTTATTCAGTTTTAGATCCTGACAAGTGGTATCAGAGCCACAGGTCGTTCTTTGTTTTTCAAAGTCGAAAACTTTCTTTCAAATTTTTAATCTTTTACAATGGAATTTGAAAATAGCAGCAGTGGATCTGGGCAAGGACTCAAAGTGCCTATGCTCAAGCCCACTGAGTTTGAGATGTGGAAACTCAGGATTCAACAGCATATTCAATTCATTGATTATGCCATATGGGAAGCTGTTGAATTCCCTCCTGTAGTTGATCCAGAACTTGATGCTGAGGGAAAACCTGTCAAAACTCCTCCAAAAACTGAACTTGAAAGGAAGGCTAGAATGAATGAAGTGAAAGCACTCACACTATTACAAATAGCCATTCCTAATGCTTATCAACATCAGTTCAAAAAGTTTTATACTGCTCACTCTCTTTGGAATGCCTTAGAGAAGAGGTTTGCTTGTAATGCCAGTACCAAGAGAAATCAAAAAGACCTCTTGAAACAGCAGTATGAAAACTTTTCTGGTGGCAAGAATGAAAACCTCACTCAAATCTTTGACAGGTTCAACAAACTGATAAGTGAACTGGAAAGTGCAAAGTTCAATCTGGATCAAGATGAAGTCAACAGAAAGTTTCTCAGATCTCTTGGAGAAGAATGGACAGTCTATGCTGCACAGTGGAGAACAAAAGACACTCTTGATGAGATAGAATTGGATGATCTGTATAACAGTCTAAGAGTGTTTGAGACTGAGATTGATGCTAAAAAGAAATCCTTTTCTTATAATCACAACACTGCTCTTCTGTCCTCTGAAAAATCTAATAACTGTGATTCTTTTTCAGGTGGTGATGGCAATTCTGCTGAAACTCACTATGAAGCTTTTGTTGCCAATGATGGATTATTTGCTCTAAATGTTGAAGACTTGGAACAAATTCATCCAGATGATCTTGAAGAGATGGATTTAAAGTGGCAACATGCAATGCTGACCATGAGAGCCAAAAGATTTCTGAAAAGAACTGGTAGGACCAACTTTCAAGCCAAAACAGAAGGCAAACCATCTTTTGATAAATCAAAAGTGGAATGCTATAAATGCCATAAGCTTGGTCACTTTGCCAGAGAATGTAGATCTCAAGGTCAACAGCCATCAAGGACTTCACAGCCCATCCAAGCTTCCTCATCAACAGCACTTGTCTCTCAAGAAGACAATGTGTTTGACTGGAGTGATCGACAGAGGAAGAATTCCAAAATCAAGCACTTATGGCAGAAACATCAAATGTCTCCTCCACTGAACTACCATCTGAGGTAAATTCTAAACTCTGCTCTCAATCATGCAAAAATATGGTTAAAAAGTACAGAGATCATTATGAGAGCATGTGCAAAACTCTAGCTAAGATGGAAGAAAGGAGATATGAATATATGCAAGCCATAGAAGATCTGGAAAAACAGATCAATGATTATAAGGATAATGAGATTCAAATGGGGTATGATAGAAACTATCATGAATGGGAGAAAAAGGAACTCAATAAGAAAATAGAATCTCTGAATAAAAAGGTAGAAGAAACTGAACAGAAGGTGTTAGAGGCTAATGAGAAACTTGAATCTGTTAACATAGATCTAGGTAACTTCAAGTTAGCAAATCAAAAGCTAGAACACCTAATGGAAGTTCAATTCAAAGATAGAGTCAAATCTCAGGTCAATCCCAAAGAAGGAATAGGATACAGAGCTACTCCACCTCCATATAATAACAAGTACATTCATCCAATGAGTGAAGTTGCTGATAGACTTGTCAATGAACCACTAGATGAGTCTATGACTATTGTAGATCCTATCCTTGATAACAGGTCCTGAATTAAAAGAAGATAAGAGTCAAAATAGAGACTGTGACACAAAGAGTGCACCCATAGAAGTCCAAGTTCCCAGTAAGAAAGGAAAATAGAAGATGAGTGTATGCAATGCTACTCCACAAGTTTCTGTACATTCTAACTGTAACACTGCATCTTCATCAAAAGGAACTAAAAGAGGTAAAACTGTTTCTATCTGCACATGCCAAAAGCATGGTGTTCAAAAGTTTCCTAAACAACAGCAGGTAAGAGGAAACCAGAGAAACAAGAACCAGAAATTGACAGAAAAGTCTGGTGTTCCAATTCAAAACTGTCAAAAGATGCTTTCACTGTGGAAAGAAGAATCACTTAGCCAAGGATTGTTTTTACAAACCAGCTGTTGCAAAACAGACTGTGCATCACAGAAAATCAAATCCTAATCAGGCAAAGCACTCAAAAGTGAAACCTTCCACAGCAGCTCCAAAGAAAACAGTTGATCACAGATTCTCAAAAGTTAATAAAAAACAGTCCACACATCAAAAACAAGTTTTGGCAAAGCCTAAATCAAGTTTTAAACAAATATGGTGTGTCAAGGACAAATCTGTTGCTCAAACTGCTAATGCAAAAGATCAGACTGCTAAGTCAAAATCTGATGCTGTTAGTGCAAAAACTGAAACTGTTAGCACTACAAACACAGCTCCAGCTGCTGGGCATCAAACTGGAGCTGCTAGTGAATCATCTGAGACTGTCAGAAGAAAAGATGATCAAAATAATTGGATACCTCATATTATCACTAAATACTCTCCAAAGACTCCATCAGTAGATCTCACCAAATACAAGAAGTCAAAAACAGTTTTTAGTTATGTCAATGTACAAGGCCAACCCAAAACCAATTTGGTTTGGGTTTACTCTACTACTAACTAAGCTGTTATTTGTGCAGGGCAACCACAGGTCTCCTCATAGAACAAGATGGCATCTGGACAGTGGATGCTCTAGGCACATGACAGGCAATTCTGAATGCTTGTCAAATTTCAAAGGTTTTGATGGAGGTTTTGTTGCATTTGGAGGCAACTCAAAAGGAGGTAAGGTTACAGGTAAAGGTACTGTTAATGCAGGCAACATGACATTCCATGATGTTCTGTATGTTGAACAGCTTAAGTACAATCTATTGAGTGTCTCTCAAATCTGTGACAAACAAAACATTGTTCTGTTCACAGATTCTCATTGCATTGTTCTTTCAAAGGATTTCAAATTCCTGAAAATCTTGTTTTACTTAGAACACCAAGAAAGGACAATGTTTACTGCCTGGACACAGCTCTCTTGACTAAATCAAATACTTTAAGCTGTTTAATATCCAAAGCATCATCAAATGAGTCTGCTCTTTGGCATAGAAGGATGTGTCACATGAACTTCAAGTCCATGAATGATTTAGTTAAAAAGAATCTGGTAAGAGGATTACCACAAAAAGGAGTTCATTTGTGATGATCATTGTGTAGCATGTCTTAAAGGTAAGCAACACAAAACTTCTCATAAGGCCAAAGAAGTAAATTCAATCTCATCTGTTCTTCAGTTGTTACATATGGATCTATTTGGTCCAACATCTGTTTTGAGTTTGAATAAAAGGGCATACTGTTTAGTCATTGTTGATGATTTCACCAGATTTACTTGGGTTTACTTTCTTAGTTCCAAAGATGAAACTGCTGAGCTAGTTAAGTCTTTTATCCTTAAGATAGAAAACCAATCCAATTCCAAAGTTAAGGTGATAAGATCAGACAATGGAACTGAATTTAAAAATCAAATTCTAAACAGTTTCTGTGAGTCCAAAGGCATTGCTAGACAATATAGTGCACCAAGAACACCACAGCAAAATGGTGTAGCTGAAAGAAAGAATAGGACATTAATTGAGGCTGCTAGAACAATGCTAGCTGATTCAAATCTGCCAATGACTTTCTGGGCAGAAGCTGTTAATACAGCCTGTTATGTTCTAAATAGGGTTCAAGTAGTTCAATCACAAGGGAAAACTCCTTATGAGTTATTCCATAACAGAAGTCCCCTAATAGCTTTCTTCAAGCCTTTTGGATGCCCATGTACTATTCTTCACACTAAGACTCACCTAGGGAAGTTTGAGAGTAAAGCTGAAGAAGGATTCTTTGTAGGATACTCAACTCAAAGCAAAGCTTATAGAGTATACAACAGTGTGTCTAAAACAATTGAAGAAAGTGCCAATGTTGAATTTAATGAAAATACTGCTAATATCAAAGGCACTGCACCTGATTGATTGTTTGATTTAGATTCACTAACAAATTCTCTGAGCTTTGTTGAGTATACTGCAGAAGCTGATGCATACAGGGTTGAAGCTGCTAACACAAATTCTCATGCTGCCAATACAATTTCTCATGTTGTTGGCACAAAGTCTCAGACTGCTGCAGATACAACAAGTTGGGATGATTTCACCACTCTACCACTTCTGTCTTATGATCCTCCAGGGGTCCTGAATGATACAAATCCAGACACTGAAGTGCCACTCCAAAGTTCTGAAAGAACAGCTCCAACACAACAGGAAACAGTCCCAGATTCAAGTCAAGCTGTTTCAGAAACTAAACCATTCACTGGTTCTGATGGAGATGATACCAACCTTGGAACTTCCTTTCAAACAGAGAGAGAGCCCACACTAAGAGTTCATAAGTATCACCCTCTCAATCAAATACTGGGTGATCCAAGCACTCCTGTACAAACAAGGAAGATGGTTCACAATGAGACTGCTGCTGCTGAACAAGCAGTTCCTGAATTCAGTCTAGCTGCTTTTGAACATGCCTGTTTCATGTCTCAACTAGAACCTAAAAAGGCATCAGAAGCATTTAAAGATTCATCCTGGATTGAAGCTATGCAAGAAGAGCTTTTACAGTTCAAAATTCAGAATGTATGGACTCTGGTGGATCTTCCTAAAGGTAAGAGAGCAATAGGTACAAGATGGGTGTTCAGAAACAAGAAGGATGAGAGAGGGATAGTCATCAAGAACAAAGCAAGACTAGTAGCACAAGGGTACACTCAAGAAGAAGGAAGAGATTATGACGATGTCTTTGCTCCAGTAGCAAGAATTGAAGCCATCAGACTTTTTCTAGCATATGCAAGTTTCAAAGGCTTTAAAGTGTATCAAATGGATGTTAAGTCTGCTTTCCTGTATGGGACAATTGAAGAGGAAGTGTATGTGTGTCAACCTCCTGGTTTTGAAGACTACAAGTATCCAGACAAGGTGTACAAGCTAGACAAAGCTCTCTATGGTCTTCACCAAGCCCCCAGAGCATGGTATGACACACTGTCATCATATCTTCTACAGAATGGATTCAAGAGAGGCACTCTGGACAAAACACTCTTCACTAAATCCATCAAAGCTGAGATTCTTCTTGTCCAAATCTATGTTGATGACATCATCTTTGGATCAACTAATGATAGGTTGTGCAAAGATTTTGAGGCCCTAATGCACAAAAAGTTTCAAATGAGTTCAATAGGGGAACTCACATTCTTTCTAGGGCTGCAGGTTAAACAGAAGCCTACTGGTCTATTCATAAGTCAATCAAAGTATGTCAAAGACATATTGGAAAAGTTTGGCTATTAAGACACAAAGGTTGCAAGCACTCCAATGGATCCTCATAAACAGCTCCATACAGACAAAGATGGCATAGATGGGGATATTCATCTATACAGATCCCTTATAGGATCTCTCATGTATCTAACATCTTCAAGACCTGATATTATGTTTGCTGTCTGTGTGTGTGCTAGGTTTCAATGCTCTCCAAAGGATTCTCACTTGGTTGCTGTTAAGAGAATCTTTAGATATCTTAAAGGCCAACCACATTTAGGTCTATGGTATCCTAAAGACTCTCCTTTTGAACTAACTGCTTATTCTGACAGTGACTATGGTGGTTGCAACATTGACAGGAAATCCACAACTGGTGGATGTCAATACTTAGGAGCAAGACTGGTCTCTTGGCAATGCAAAAAGCAAACAACTTTCTCCACATCATCCACTGAAGCAGAATACGTAGCAGCTGCAAGCTGCTGCTCCCAGGTAATGTGGATTCAAAATCAGCTAAGAGACTATGGTATGAATTTCTTATCCACTCCTATTTATATTGACAATTCAAGTGCAATTAGCATTGTGCAAAACCCAGTGAAATTCCCAAAACCAAGCATATAGAAATCAGGTTTCACTTCATCAGAGATTGTAATGAAAAGAAGTTAATCCAAGTTACCAAAATACATACAGATGATCAGCTAGCTGATCTATTTACAAAACCTTTTGATGTGGGAAGGTTCACTTTCCTAATATCAAATATTGGTATGGTAAACATGGATTAATTGGTTTTCATTATTATCGACTCAATATGCTAATTTAAGGGGGAGACACTGTTCCATTGAAAAGTTGCACAATTTTACACTAACAGCATGAGTATTTTCTCATGCTGCTAGTTCATTTTCTCGGACTGCTAGTTATTTTCACTTGATCTGTCAAAGTGTGCAGGGTATTTGGGTAATTTTCAAATGTGTGCGCGGGACCCAACCTTTTCGAAACCTTTAAAGGTCCTAGTTTCGTTCAGTTGTAACTACCAGTTACATATTTTTCTTCCACGGCCTTCTGCTTTCTCACTGAACGAATCACACATTCTTCTTTCAAACCCTAAAACCATCGTTTGATCATCCATGGAGTTTGTCAAAGAACACAACTGCCTTCCATACTCTCTCAAACACTCTGAACTTCAGCCGTTCCATGATATGATGGATTTCCTCAGGCACTCCCATATCAACCATGCCCTCAATATCAATCCCACCATATACATATCGCATATTGAACAGTTCTGGAACCGTGCCACTTTTCAAACCATCAATGGAATTCCCACTATACTATCCAAAATTGATGGCACTCCCATCACCATTACTGAGAAATCCATTCGGCACCATTTGCATCTTCAAGATGCCACAGGTATAACAGACCTAACCCTTAATGCTTTACATACTGGTCTTTACAATATAGGTTATAGGGGTCCTGCTGATTCTTTTACTTTCTTAAAAGCCCATTTTTCACCTAAATAGAAATTTCTTGTACATATTCTTCAGCAGTGTATGAGCCCCAAAAGAACTGGTTGGTCAGAATTTTCTTCTAACATTGCCACTGCCTTAGTGTGCTTTTCAACAGGCCAACGGTTCAATTTTTCAAACATGATTTTTCAGGGGATGTTAAGGCATCATTCCCTAAAGAATGGGAAGTTTTTAATGTATCCAAGATTTTTGGCAGAAATCATTGCACACACCTGCACTACTTCTCATTTACATAAGAGGATACATATTTCCCATAGGCACTCACTATCTTCTATCAAAAGGCTGATAAAGCAAAGTGCCAATTTTGTCAGTGTAGATGTTCCATTGCCCTCTGCAATGATGAACATCATTTCAGGAAACAGAGGAGAGGGTCTTGAGCAGGCTCAGCCTAACATCACTGCTACACCCCCAAGACCCCAACCCACTCCTCATGATACACAAACTCCCACTGATCCTTTTGTACAGCCAACACGCCCACTCAGAAATATATACAAAAGAAAAAGGGGACCAGGAGCTCCTTCCTCTTCTTCCCATCAGCAAGAGCCATATATCCCTGTGCAGGAGGATACTCCTGCACAGCATATCCAAAGGGAACCACTAGAGGAAACTCCCATCCTCACTCAGGAGGTGAACATCTCTTCAGAGATGGTTCATATGGGTTCTGTGGCTGGCACTACTGATGTCTCTGCACAAGAGGCACAGGACAGTGCCAACATAGCTAAGACCACGCCCATGGCAACAGCAAGTGTGCAAACACAAGCTGGAAGTCCCCAGTACCAAGAACAGAGGGGCCCAGAGGTTTCTACTTCTGGTATTAATGTCAGTGATAGATCACAAGCACCACAGGTGTTTTCTGATCTTGAGACTAGTCTGCAACTCATGCTTTTGACGGATCCCAAGCTGAAACCTGTTGTAGCTATGTTGGAATACCAAATGTCCATCATTGCTGCACAGGGTGCACAAATAATGGCTCTAAAGCAATCAGAAATGGCTCAAAATCAGAGGATGGATTATCTTCATAAGGGGTTTACCCTTTGTGGAAATAAGCTCATTCAATTAGAGCGTTTGATTCAAACCCAAGGGGCAAAGGTTGTAGGTCCTCCTGACCAAACCAATGCTTTCAAAAAGGAGGAGAATCAGGAGGTTCCTAAATCAGTCCAAGCAGCTCCAACAACAACAACAGTCCAAGTAGCACCAACAGTCCCAGTTTCTAGGCTAGCAGTCCCAACAGCTTCTCAAGCTGTTAGCCTAGAAACTCAAGCTGCTCCTTCAAAAGTCACTGGAGTTGTAATCAGGGAAGGCATTCAAGCTCCATCAAGTACAGTCCAAGCAACATCTTCTGCTGCAAAAGACAAAGGCAAGGGCATTCTTATTGAGTCTCCAAAGCACAAATTCTCCTCCAAAGAAGCCCAGATTGCCTTTGATGCTGAAGTTGCCAAAAGGTTAGCAGAAGAACAAGACAAAGAATTAGATCAGCAAGCCCAGCCCCCAATAGATGATGATGAGACATTAGGTGATTACCTAAAGGGGTTTGTGGGCAAACAAGGTGAAAGGAAAAGAAAGATGCCAACAGGGCACACTAAAGCTGAGCACAGAAGATTTTTGATAAATTTTGCATTTGCAGCTGGAATTCCAAAGAAAATGGCTCAGTCCATGACAACTGAAAGGCTGCAAGAGATTCATGACAAGGAGATGGACAAAAGAAAGAGAACAAAAGTCTCTCCAGAAGCTCAACTATCCCAATCAGTCCAAGCTGAAGCTGGTGCCAGTGCACCTGCTCCCTCTGATCAAGCAGTTGTCTCTATTCCTTCATCAGTTAAAAGGGTGCTCTTTGAGCAACAACTACAAAAGGTTATGGAGATAGAGAAGCTGATTGATCAGCATGATTTCACAAAGCCTCTAATAAACTACTGGTTTGCTAAGTCACTGGATGACCGTGACTTGAGAATTAAGTTTGTGATAAGAAGAGAGTCTGGACCAGAAGAAGAATATGATACAT